>BGPR01003405.1:0-44003 GCA_013235015.1 Araneus ventricosus | reverse complement strand
GGTTAAATCCGGATATCAGTCAAAATCAGGAAATAAATTTGCTGCCATATCTATCTATACTTATAAAAGGCAATGTTTGTGTGCGTGAGTGTGTTTGTCTGCGATGTCCAGACGAATCTATCGCACTTACAGCCATGAAATTTGGTACACAGGTAGTCGTAATGGTGACTGAATGCACCTCGAAGCCGAAATTTTAAATTTTAATCTAGAAATTTTTTTATTTAATGTTTTGTGTTGTTTTGGTTGATTTTTCGCACTAATTTCTCAATAGAATGGTTTCGAATAATTGTACGACAAAAATAGATAGACCATCGGAAAGAGCACGCGATTTCCGTTCTAATGAAGTTAGTTTTGAATTTCTAACGTAATTTACTGAATTTTGAGAATTTTTTAAAAAATAGTCAGTTTCACCATGTAAATGTTAGTTTTGTTTTTAAATTTGTTGCATCCGACGTTCTAATAACACCATTATTTTCAATTTTTTTCAGCTTATAACTAGAACGGTTCTCTCTGATTTAAAACAAGAACGGTTAAAATATCTTTTCCCGTTTTTTTTAAATTAAATTATTCCTGGGCAGATGAAAGTTATTTTTGTCGAGCGAAATTTCTTCAGCGATAGCCTTCCGGAACGCAGCTTTCAATTTGATTGGATGAAGGGTCAGGTGACGTCATAACCTTCGGAGCTTTTTGTCATGTTCTAAGAATTTTTTTTCATTTTATTGAAGTCCTGATTCCACGGGCAACAATTTTTTTATATTGTTTTGGATTAATGTACTCTGTACTGTTTTTCTACGTGTTATTATCGCGGAAAAAATAAGCCGGAAAATCTATAATGTGTATCTTTTGTTTTGAAAACTTTTTCGTGTCATTGTGAGCGATTTTTTTTTTATTTTGTTGAAGTCCTGATTCCACGGGCATCGCCGTGCGCGTACTGCTAGTACTTATAAAAGGCAATGTTTGTGTGCGTGCGTGCGTGTGTGTGTGTGTGTTTGTCTGCGATGTCCAGACGAATCTATCGCACTTACAGCCATGAAATTTGGTACACAGGTAGTCGCAATGGTGGCTGAATGCACCTCGAAGCCGAAATTTTAAATTTTAATCTAGAAATTTTTTTATTTAATGTTTTGTGTTGTTTTGGTTGATTTTTCGCACTAATTTCTCAATAGAATGGTTTCGAATAATTGTACGACAAAAATAGATAGACCATCGGAAAGAACACGCGATTTCCGTTCTAATGAAGTTAGTTTTGAATTTCTATCGTAAATTACTGAATTTTGAGAATTTTTTAAAAATCAGTCAGTTTTGCCGTCTAAATGTTGGTTTTGATTTTAAATTTGTCGCATCCGACTTCCTAATAACACTATTATTTTCAATTTTTTTTCAGCTTATAACTGCAACGGTTCTGTCGGATTTAAAATGAGAATGGTTAAAATATCTTTTTTAGTTTTTTTAAAATTAATTTTTTCCTGGTAGTTGAACGATATGTTTCCTCTAGCGAAGCTTCCGCCCACGATAGTCTCCGGAACGTTGCGGGCAATTTCATTGGCTGAAGGGCCAGGGTGACGTCATTACTTTCGCGTTCTGCGAGGAGATGGTTTATTTACTCGGTTACTTCGATTATTATTTTTAAGCGCGTCTTAACTTATTTCTTTGCCTTTCATACTTTGCTTGCGGTGTAATAAATATCACATTGTAATTTTTAACATTGTTTTGGATTTAACAGTACTCGGTCGAGAGGAAAAAGAGGCGGACCAACTCAATAATATATATTTCTGTTTTGATTTCGTTTTTAAAACTTTTATTTATGTAATTGTATGTGGGCATTTTTTTTTATTTTGTTGAAATAACGATCCCACGGGCAACGCCGTGCGCGTACTGCTAGTCTATACTTATTATAAAAGGCAATGTTTGTGTGCGTGCGTGCGTGTGTGTTTGTCTGCGATGTCCAGACGAATCTATCGCACTTACAGCCATGAAATTTGGAACACAGGTAGTCGTAATGGTGACTGAATGCACCTCGAAGCCGAAATTTTAAATTTTAATCTAGAAATTTTTTTATTTAATGTTTTGTGTTGTTTTGGTTGATTTTTCGCACTAATTTCTCAATAGATTGGTTTCGAATAATTGTACGACAAAAATAGATACACCATCGGAAAGAGCACGCGATTTCCGTTGTAATGAAGTTAGTTTTGAATTTCTAACGCAATTTACTGAATTTTGAGAAATTTTTAAAAAATACCCAGTTTTGGCATCAAGATGCTACTTTTGATTTTAAATTTGTTGCATCCGACTATCTAATAACACTATTATTTTCAATTTTTTTCAGCTTATAAGTAGAACGGTTGTGTCGGATTTAAAGCAACAACGGTTAAAATATCTTTTCAAGTTTTTTTTAAATTAATTTTTTTCTGGGCGGTTGAGAGTTATTTTTAGGGAGAGAGTTAATCGCGCGGCACGGCACTTCGGAACGCAGATGGCTATGTGATTGGTTGAAGGGAAGGTGACGTCATAACCTTGAATTGAATGACTGATTATTATTTTCGCCAGTATCTTAATGTATTTATTCATCTCGCATACTTAGCTTGCAGTATAATAATTTTCACGCTGCAATTTTTTATTATTGTTTATCGTGAAAAAAAAATAAGCGGGAAAATCAATAATGTGTATCTTTTGTTTTGATTTTGTTTTCAAAACTTTTTCATGTCATTGTGGGCGGGTTTTTTTTTTTTTTTCATTTTGTTGAAGTCCTGATTCCACGGGCAACGCCGTGCGCGTACTGCTAGTATATATATATATTTGTATTGATTTTGTTTCCAAATATTTATTTTATGTCATTGTGGGCTTTAAAAAGCATTTTGTTGAAATTCATGATACCACGGGCAACGCCGTGCGGGTACTGCTAGTCAACAATAAAAATTTAGTACAGTGTAACTAGTTAAATTGTAATTGTTATATTAGTTTAGTAGTAATTAGATAATGACGGGCAGTTAAGTTCAGTCTCACTTACTAGATTTCACAAACGACATCAATGATAACTTGTAATGTAACTTATATTATGTAAGTAACTTATATTAAATCTAACTATATCAAGCTTATCAACTGAGATCACAATAATTAGGTATTTTAGACACGCCAAGCAGTCTCATTCTTATAATTATGAGTCATCATGAATCTGTTTAATCAATGGCACAATTATACAATAGCGAGTTTAAAACTTCTTCGTATTTCTTAATATACTTACTTTAAATTATTATTTTAAGTAAAACAATTTAAAAAAACTCACTTTGATTTTGAAAAAAATTATCGTAGGAAACAAATAGTGTTAATTCTGTCATCTGCCAATCGACTTCTTACAGAGCTACAAATATAACCAGCGGCCTAGAAAGCCCTTTCTGCTTCTACACTTGTCGGTTTTACTGTCATCAAATACTCATGAATAGAAGACAAGTATTTTCCTCGAACTCCTTCACTTTCACATGCAGTCATTTCCTTTCTTAATGTTTTCTCATAATCTTTCTCTTTTTTTTTTGGTATTTATGCTCTAGGTTTTCATATCTTGCTGGATTTGCATTTGTAATTCTTTCTGTAATATCAAATCACTTTTCAATGACGATGAATCTCAGTTATTTTCTACTATATTATCTACGTTTTCTTTAAAGCTATCATCTTGAACAACTCTTTCTAAGATATTTTTCATTTCTAGTCTTACAACTTTTTTTTCGGCATAGTAAATGTATCATCAGTTCGTCTTGTATCATCATCATCTTTTTTTTATTCTGTAAGTATATTAATATTCCTCTTTTCATTTTGAATTGGTTTCAAAAGTGACATGTTTGTTTTAGAACTTTTAGACTAGTACCTGCAATGCAACACAAATAGGTACATACTTACAATTTAAAACGTTATTTCGGTCACTATGTAAGAAAAAAGTCGTATTATAAAGAAAAATCAGAAATATGGATCGTTACTCAATTCATTTCTAAGTCTAATTATCTACTTAAATCATTCTCGTACTCGTAAATTCAACATAAACATAATTCATCAATCAATTGAACAATAAGAATGTCTATATGTGAAGCGGGTGAGTCAGCGTCGAATGACTCGTACACACCACGGATTACCGGATCCGGTTTTCCGGATTGCAATCCCTAGTTGTAATCTGATATATTATCCTAATACATTTTGTTTTCATATTTTATTTGATCAATTTTTCTGTGAAATCTGTAAAGAAAATCCTCAAGATAGTAAGTATATAAGGAAATAATCCAGTAAACTGAACGATTATGGTTGCTATGTTTTAATTCATTTTATCAGTATGTTTTAAGCCAATTAACATGTTACTGGACGTAAAACGTGTTGCGCTATTTTGATGTTTAAATCAAATTCGTAAATTTAAAGTTCGTGTCGATAACGTAAAATTAGATGTTACATGATGCGAACAGTTACTTGACTCCATTAGGGACGTTCATGTAGACAAGGAACAGAACAAATGCAAGGCTACGAAAAGAAAGTGGGCTAAATGTCTATCGCAATTTGAATCTTAAAATTACTTGTTAATAACATCAAATTATGCATAAGAGAGTCAGTTGAAATTATAGTCCCGGCGAACAAGCTGGTCGCCGAAGACGGCTAGTTATTGATAGAGATAGAAATAATATTATTTTTAATTTTTTCCGTCCTTTTCATTTCAAGCGGGAAAACAATTTTGTTTCAAGAGCACTTTTGAGAGATTCTATTTCAGTCATCGTTCCATTTCATCCACTTTCTTTCATTGCTGGAATAAAATATGGTTTTCTTTCTACTTTCATTTTTAACTTGCTGATCTAATTGACTTCGAGTGTGACTCATCTGACTTCAGTTCACTCCATCCAAATTGATTAATTTTTGATTACAGGTGCATGAGATTCAGTAGAATGCTTTTAGATAGTTAAAATTCCGCATATTTCTGAGAAAAATCGATTGAGTTTGTAGAATTTTTTGCTATTCCAGTTTCCGATTCTCAATAATCCGAATTACTTTTATTTAATTCTACTTCCATTTTTAAAAAAAGGAAAAAACTAGATTTTTTCGACGATATACAGAAATTAAACAACAGTTACTTCAAAAATAAATTAATTCGTTGTTTTTAAGAATTTCCATGAAAACACAACGACGAATGAATCGTTTTGAGATTCTGCATCTAAAAAACTTAGCAGCGCTTTTTTGTAAGAGATTATTCTTGATGTTCCTGAAAAGAGATATATTTTTCTTTGGATGGAATAGAATAATCTGTATTACAGTTTCATAATGAGTAATCTGAATTTAAGTTTTTGAAATTTCACCCACAGTTTCAAACGCGTCGAGACTTTTCTGAGAATTATCTTCTTTTCTCTCTATGAAAATGTCCTTTCTTATTCATGCACGACAAGCCCCAAACCTAATAACCTTCTGGAACTTTCCAGCATACATGATTACATGCGATCTCTCTTTTATGATAAGAGTTATTGAACTAAGGAAATCGTCATTTCAAACAAAAACTGCTCCAGTCATCCTTGCTCACGTTTTCGATACGAGAGAGTTGAGTGCAGTAATTGGATCAGCAGCCATTGCATCAGCTTAGCCGAATGCGTAGGTCTTCACTTTAACCCGGAATGTGGAGCGAAATTCGAGAAAAACTACAAGTACTTTCACAATGAGAATTAACTATTCGAAAAACCAGCGTAATGCGACAGGCACGTTTTCTGAACGACTATCAGAAACTAAGATGTTTTGGGATTACAGCCAACGGGTCCCGCACTCGGGATGATTCCTCATACCTGATTAAAGATTAGCTGAATCTCGAGTTTAACGTAATGCATGTGTTCTCAACTTGCAGAATACGACTTCTGCGAAAATATGAAACAAAAAAAAGTTCTTGAAACTAAAATATGAAAAGATATATTCTGATAATGCAGAAATCAAACGTTATTAATAAATTGGTAAATACTTACAAGCGATACGAATAGCGGACTGATCTTTAAAAAATTTTTTAAAACATAAATTATTTCATAATAATTACTAGCAGCTTGAATTTAAACAAAACCTTTTGAATTAACTTCTTACCGATGACAGAATGAAAGCTGATATACTAAAATTGCGAAGTTTTAAAAAAAAACGCTTTAAAAAAAAGCGCTTTTTTTTGATAATTTTATAAGAAAAATTCAAAATCTTTAATCGTAAAAGCGCTGAGAACACTTATCTTTATAATTATAGTTGCTGGAAACGAATTTTGTATTATTCTTTCAAAATTCAGACCAGAGGGCTTATAATGCAAAAAAAATTCCGGTACTTTTCCTAAGCTCGATAGCATCCGAAAACCGCACCAAATTCATCAATGCAGATGAAACAAAAAGATTTTTTGTTAACTTCGCAGCGTACTGTTGATGTACTTGGGGCGATTCGCAAAAACACACACTGTACCCTCCCCGGAAATCCTTAAACCGACTCACGAAACCGCATCTACTATTCCAATAATCCGTAATTCTGTGATTTTTGAAAAATAATTTTATTGGAATCTTATTCAGTAAATGTAGAGAGTGATGAACCATTTCTGATTTTTAAGCTTGAGAAATGCAAAATCTCATTATACAGTTCTCCATAGTGAAGTTTTATTTTTTGTAAAGTGAGAGAAAGGACGAGGAGATAAAACTCGCGTCTGTCGCCTACCCGAATGGGTGCAAGGCATTATGACTAGAGGAGGTAGTTCATCCTTACTCAGTTTTTATTTAGAAAAATTAACGGCATACATTTTACAACAAACAGGAGTCTATTCTGTGATACAAATTTCTGTATATTCTGCTAATACACCATAGTTTGATGCTGACAAAAAAATGTGTTGTGTATAAATATTCAGCACAGAAAATAAGCAAAGGGAAGCATTTTCCACTGGAAACAAAGTTGCGTATATAATTTGTATAAAACATTCAAAAGAAAATCAAAAGCACATGCAAGAAAAAATGCATGGAAAAGGAGGTACGGTGGGAACCGTTCCTCCCTACATTTTAAAATATAAATTGGCGATTTCTTAAATGGTAACAGAAGCGAATTCATGATTCGGATGGATTTGTTGAATTAATGTCTCATATTAAATTAATGTCTTATGAGCGGTATGGAGGTCGGATGTCTAATTATGAACTGTGTTCAGATGATGAGAATATCACATGAACAGTCACTCCCCTTCAAACTTCTACAACCACCCTCAGCGCATTATTGGAATTTTAATAATGGTAGCTTATATGGACTCGAAATAACCTACATAAATGATGGATTATTTGGATTCGAGCCCACAATCAATTATGTCTATTAACTCCTTAACAGTGTAGTTTTCTGTACCATCTAATTAGATGATCCCCTTCTGTTTTCGAAATGTATTGTGGTATTGACTTAACTAAGAATCCATACAAAACTTGAAATGTTTACGGATTACTAGTCATTTTTGTATCGAATGATGTCTATGAATGACTAAATTTTAGATTATAGGTGCAAAAATGCCATAATTCGATGCACGAACTGAGCTTGGACATTACTGTTATGAAGTTAAGTGTAATCGGAGTTTATAAAATGCATTTCTACCAGTACGACAAACCTTCGATCCGCATTAAACCATATTATAAAAGTTATACAGTTGGGCCGTCTTGTTCTGTAGGTCCCTATCCTAAGTGAGGGCTCATAGATAAATTTCGAAACCGCAAAAGCTTTAACCAAGATACGATTCTCTTACGGGTATATTCTGGTACCCCCGGTTGGGTTGGGAGACGTCATTTTTCCCGCACGTTAACAACGGAAAAACTGACGCCCCCCCCCCCAACCGGGGGTACCAAAATAGACCCCTTATTCTTCAATGCGAGAAATAAAAATAAATAAAAATGGAATTTTGATTCAAATATTTAATTTAATTTATCAAGGAGCTGTAACAGATTCCTTATTTTTCATTTATCACTAATTAATAAATTGATATATAAATGTGTACTTAGAATCCTTAAAAAAATTTCTGCCAAATTTTTTGGGGATCAAAAAGGGGTCATGAATGAAAAAAGTTTAAGAAACCTTGCTGCACTGTATTAATGTGCATGGTGACTGATCCTTCAAGTTATTTATTAACTCTGACAAGCAATGCATGGTTTCATGCATTCGAAAGAATTTTTTCCCATTGCTGAATCTTCCATTACCCTCATTTGAATCATCCCGACGCAAGATCCTCTTACCGATTGAGATGTACCATGCATTAATATCGGGAATTAATTTATCTCCCCTAATTCTTATATTTAAAAAATATGTTTATGTTTAATGAACAATGATAATATCATGGGAATAGGCGTATAGCCGAAATTGGCTCGTGAGCCTTTAATCACAAACAACCACCCAAACATTAAAGGCTGTGAATGTAGCTAAACCCGCCAGCTATTTTTAGTTTTTCAGTATACAATCTTAAGACATTTTCAATCGCTATTTATATACAACATCTGCCAATAAGCTCAAATATTTTTACAATGAAGAGAACAGTTATTTATATGCAATGCTCCGCTGGTGTAGCCAGCCAAACGATACGTAAATAATTCAGACGCGATTTTTAAGTTGCAAGAGTGTTCATGTGGTTTTTAGTCTTTACGAAGGGTTTAGTCTTTACGAAGGGGTCATTCCTTCCGGTCTTTTCGTTCAGGCTGGTTCTAAACAATGGCGAATAATGCGTCACACTCATCTAAAGAAACAGCAGTTCATAAAACAATACAGAAATTTTAATTTGTATGTCATCATATCTGTATAGAATTTTTGGTAGTGATTTTAAAGGATTACCAGATAAGCATCAATGCCCTATCTAGATACCACGGTAAAGCACTGCTCTATGCACAATGCCATCATGGTGGCACCAGAAATGTTGACGTTTAAACAATCCAGATGCAAATCCTGACGCTAAAGTTTTGAAATAAAAACTATGTGGAAGTAAAAACAGATGAACTGCGACCGAATCATCTAATTTAAAATATTGGTCGGAAAGTAAACATTTTGAATATGCTACGTGAAGACGTCTTGCTTTCTCAGAACAGTGATAGCTGTTCCGAAGTGATTTCCCATAATCCTTGCAGAAAGAAATCTTTCCAGGTATTCTGCCATTCCATTGAAGAATACCAATCATGAAGGTTCTTAATCTTGCCGTTATTTTCTGTTTAACAGCCCTAGCGCTGATCGCAGCAGTTTCCAGCGATTCTGCAGATTCAGAATCGAATGAAGTCGACGAATATTTCTCTCCGGAAAAATTCCAGGCGTTGATATTTGGAACAGACTTCAGGAACGTTTCCCGAAGTGGAAGACAACTCGACGAAGTCAAAGAAGATGGTCGCACTGATGAAGAAGGACGAATAATTCCCGGAGCCACTTCCTTTTTAACACGTCTAGCTCTTCGAGTACTTATGTTCAAAGTTATCCAAGCTTTTGTGCAATATTTTGTGGACCTTTTAATTGCTGATCTTTTCTCGTTTTAAATCTTCTGTTCTCTGGATTTTGTTTTAAAAGTCCTGGAAATGGTGAGCATTCTCGATTACTGATATTTATAGAAGTGTTTTTTGTTCTACTTCAATTTTATGTCTAGCGATTTACAAATTGCCTCCTCCTTGAAGAAGGAATCCGCTAGTTTACAGCGCAAGAATGAAATTTGTACAAGTATTTGGAACTGATATTTGTGCATCTTATCATTTTAATTATTGTATTGGAGCAAAATTTGCCTCTTAAATTTTAAAAGTTTCTGTCATTTAATGCTGAAACATGAATAAAAGGATGATTTTGTTTTAAAGTATTCTTTTACTGTAAAAATGATTCATATATGAAATCCCAAATATTTGAAAAAGACTTTAATAGTCTTAATCGTGCAGTAATAATTCATTTTCACTTTACCATGTTGGAAGAATTGTGGATTAAATATAGATATTTGTATTGATGAAACAAGACGTTTCATCAATACAGGAAATCAATTAGTTTGTGCATTAAATATGTTACTTAATGTACAAACCGATGCAACACACGAAATAGACCACATCAAAAGTTAAATTCTTGTTACGTCTAGTTTTAATACGAAAAGTAGATAATTTTCTAAAAGGTTTACTGAGCCAATGATTATTACTTTTCGGGAAATAAAATAAGAGCAAATCGAAACAAATCGGACCAATGCTATTATTTTGAAAAATTGTCGCGAAAATGTCTAAAATGTATGGTGATAAAATTTTCATTATTTAAAAAAATTTAAAATCTTTTTAATTTGATAAAATTTCATTGAAATCTTAAACATGCCTCTAGATACGATATTAAAGTGTGCTGTCTAAAAATGCAAAAAGTAATACTAAACATGGTTTATCTCCCTACCCTTTTATAAAGGCAGGGATTAGAAATTCTATTTGTTTCTACCGCAACTACTTTCTTTTCAAGCGTCGTCATCTAAAGACGAGTGGAGAGAGCCAAGATTGAATTGCATACAGTGGGGTAGCTAAAGGGGGGGGGGGCCCACTCCGAAAGGGGTGGTAAAATCAGATATGTAGGAAAACAATTTTATAACTAAAAAGAGCAGCAGCAATAGCTCAATCATTGTGTGCATGTAATCGTAACAACTAATGTAATTATTGAGTATTTTTTGCCTTTTGTCGGTTAGTTTCCGATATGTGACTTGCAACTTCGCAAACTATCTGCAGGGACCGAAGGCGTGTAACTACGAATTATGTTTCTAATAACATGTATTTTTCCTGCAATTTATTTATTTTGAGATTTATGTAACTTTTAAGGGAAGGGCGTCATATTGGAGGTTCGCCCTGGGCGGCAAAAGTTGCAGTTACGCCACCGATTGTATATCAATACTTCGAAAGTGCAGTGCTAATTTTTGTCGCATTGAAATGAAAATGAACCGTTTCGGGAAACGATATTGGAAACTGTATGTTTCTCTTCTAAATCTAAGAAATAAAAATTGCCTATGTTGTTTGCAGAAGTCTAAAAAAATGAGTTAAACAATGTTTATTGGGTAGGCATTCATATTAAATCGTTACAGCAATGAAACCAACCCTCCATTTATCAAGTCCTTTCCAGTGATTTTCGATAAATTGTAAATAAGTTGTATCAACATATCGTTACTTATATGTATTTACTTATTTAAGGGTAAGTTTATTTCTAAATTAATCTAATTAAATGACTATGATGAACGTAATATAATGTTAATACAGTTTCGTCTAAATTATTTTTCTCGACTTTTTACAAGTTTAATGTACAAGTTTGAAGATGTTACAAAATTGGAATTAATATGGATACTATGGTTCGCAGTCAGTTACTGAGAATCGTGGGACATACTATCGTCAGAACTCGCATTTCCTAAATATTTTTTCTCAAAATAAATCCCAAAAATGTTTCATCATTTTTTTTTTGCTTATAACATGCAGAGTTAAGCACTAAATTGCACGAAACTTACAGAATACTGGACAATATGTAAAAGAAGCATTGTATTAAAAACTGAATTAAAAAAAATGAATATTACAGGAAATATGAGCATTTATACTAAATTTTTTACTGCGCATGTGCGAAATATAGCTTAAATTTTTTTTAAAAATAACTTCAAAGCCAGATCTATAGGGCAACTTATATAAAAATTCCAGTTCAATAGCACTAGTATTCAGAAAGATATCGGCTTTGTAATTTGGTGAATTTCGATACACTCTAAGAGAAGCTAAACGATGAGGGTTCTTGCACAAACTGATATTTTTTTAAACTTGAATCTTCGAATAGTAATCGTCGAACTGTAATGTAAATTATGTATTTAACTTATAAGTATGCATGAGTATTCAGGATATTCAACTTTCATAAAATTCAATATTACTGTTCGAAGATTCAAGTTTAAAAAATATCAGTTTGTGCAAGAACCCTCGTAATTTAGTTTCTCTTAGAGTGTACCGAAATTCACCAAGTTGCAATGCCGATATCTTCCTGAATACTAATGGTATTGAACTGGAATTTTTATATGCCCTATATATTTGTCTCTGAAGTTATTTTTAAAAATTACGCTTTGTTTCGTACATGCAAGTAAAAAATTATTTACTACAAATGCTCATATTTCCTGTAATATTGAAATTTTTTAATTCAAATTTTAATACAATGCTTCTTTCACATATTATCAAGTACAATCAAGTATTAGCAAAAAACAAGCAAAAAGATTTGCGATTTTTTTAAGAAAACCTCTACATCTTTTCGAAAATACGTGCTGTTTTTTTTTTTTTTTTTTTTGGAAAATGCATGTAAGTACTAAGCACAACAAACATAACCATTGGTGATATTTACATCTCGTTATCAGCTTTCTGTGAAACAGGATGGGCTAAACTCCATTTTCGTCTTCTTTCTAGCGGCCCCCCTAATTGCCCTCGTGACCTAATCGTCATTGTAAAATGCAAGTTCCGACGCTTGTATGCCCACGATTCTCAGCAACTAATTGCGAATCATAGTATCCATATTAACTCCAATTTTGTAGCATCTTCAAAATTGTGCATTAATTTTGAACACCAGTGTAGATAAGAAGAAAAAAAAAATTAAATTATTCCGTAAAACAGCGCGGTCTTTGTCTAATCCTTACCTTCAAAAAGATGTATTAAAGGCCTTACACACTTCAAGGTAGGCTGGGTCTCTACTACTACTTCGAAAATATGATAAATATTTAAATTAATAAAAGTAATAAAGTGGAAAGTGGTGGTGGGAAGGGATTAAAAAGCATTAAGGTTGCAAATTTATGTTTCGATTATGAAAACTCGTGATATTTTGTAAATTACTACGCAATGTCATGATTTTACACTTTAATTTACTTATTTAATTATTACTTATTTTAGTATAACTTGAAATCAACATATATTTTTTTTTTAAATTTATTCTTCAACATCTTCAGTATATTCATGCTTTTTTCTACAGTACGCATTATGTTAATGTTTAATCAAAAATAAAATAATTGTAAAGTTTTGACGTTTTATTATTTCATAATTTCAATACCTAGATAAAGTAATTATGATTTCAAATGTAAAAAAAAGTTTTTTTTTTAATGACGTAATCCCCAACCCACTCCATTTTATCCCCCCTCCCCCCAAAAAAAAAACATCAGCAGGTGTGAGCGTTCCGGCACTACTTAATTTACGGCTACACCACTGGATAATATATTTTTTATTTATCAAATTATATCACAGAAAAAGAGCAGAAGTATTTAGAAATGAATAAACTATATAAAAAAATTATCATTGCTTAATTTTAAGTTAAATCTTATCCCATCCTCTAAAGTTTATTTGTGCCAAATTTCGTAGCTGTAGGTCCAGCGGTCTGCTCTGCAGGGTGCCAACACACATTCTCCTTTGTTATTAGCAGAGATTTGGTAATGCAATTTTTGCTGTTAGTGGATTTTGCATTGTTTTTACTCGGATAAAAATAAAGTACAGTAGAACTCCGCTAATCCGAACTAATTAGGACCGGTGCCTGTTCGGATTACAAAAAATTCGGATTACTCGAAATTCCGATAAAAATAGAAAAGAAAAAGATGTGTGCTAAAAAAATGTAAGTTATAAGTACTCAGTACTACTATCTCTTGAGTTCTTTTATTCAAAAGCAATATAAAGAGAATATGTCTCCCCTTTTCATTAGAATAATGGATGTGCTCCTGTATGAAGTGACCTTATCTTACGGCGAATTGCATTAGTTTCTTCAATGTGCACAAAATTATGCATGCTGAAAAGGTACTTTTTTTGTTTTTAGCATGTATATTTAAATCTTTTCAATTACATATAATTTTCGAAAATAAAACCGGTTCGGATTAACCGGAATTTCGGATTAGCGGGGTTCTACTGTAATAGTTAAAAGTAAAGTTATTAACAAAACGAAAGTTAAGAGTCAAGTGATTCATCAATCCTGTTTTTCATTTTTTTTTTTCTTAAGCACTCTGCCAATGCGCATGAGATTTTGCATTGCATCTTTCGTGGGTAAATAAATCTGTGACAATCAGTTCTGAGATATGTTTTGCGGGCTAAAAGCCCGTCTTAGACAGGCACAAATCATTTAGTATTTGTAGAAATAATGAAAATGATTTGAATTTCATTAAACAATGAACAGTATTGTAGCAAAATATACCTAAAAATATTCTTAAAAATTTGTTAAAATTAGGGAAAAAATTGTACGGCAACTAAATTGGTGTCGTCAAAAATATTTTTTTGAGTTTTTAGATGGTGTAAAAATCATTTTTGTGGTGTAATATTTTCCGAAGTTGTGAAGGGAGAAAGAAGCCCAAAATTTCGCTTAATTTTTAATTAATTAAAAATTCTAATTAAAATTTCAAAAAAGTCAAGAAGAACACATTTCCTCCCCTCTAAAGTATATTTGTGCCACATTTTGAAGCTCAGGGTTCGACGGTCTGCCCTTCATGCGCAAACACGCATATATTCCTTTTTGATTAGCAGAGATTATAAATATGCCACAGATGTTTCTTAAATAAATTTTTGGCGCATAATGATTTGCTTCATTGCCTCAATATTTAATTAAAAATAATGATGATAACGTTGTTAGCTAAGTGTCCAGGAGACAAGAAACTTTCGTTTATCGTTTCCTGTAAAATTTAAAATATTGGAACTTCATCGTTTCCCTCCCTAGTCTCTTCAATTATGATGAACAGTTAAGTAAATAGAAAACTTTAAAGGTATTTAATTTTCTTGTTCTTCAAAATTATTTTAAATTAGAATACAATTCAAAAGATTTATTACAATCTGTTTTACAATTACTGTTAGATTTCAAATCTTGTTTTGAAACTATTCAATGAGTCGTAGAGGTTGAACTTCTTAATTTTAACCTATTAGATGAAGATGCTTAATATTCTAAATTGCTAAGCTGTACTAACAAAAGAGACTTATTTATTTATCACTTGCTCATATTATTTATAAGTAGCTGAAAACCCGGCGTTGCTCGGGATCCATATTTTTTCATATACCGGCCTCCTGTTTTTTTCCCCTAAAAATATTGTCACCAACTTTCCCCAACAAACATAAATCTTCTTTGAATATTTTCTTGTTGAACTAAAACTTTCAAATATAACCTTTTTATCACCTTATAACAGTATGGTTTGAATGAAAATGCGAGAAAATTTTAAAAAGAACATTTATTTTAAACAATATATAGTTAAAAAAAAATAAATCAGATAAAGAAGGTCAAAATCGCTCGAGACCAATTTTCACTCAAAAGAATTTCTCTGAAGAATGCTTGAACAAAAAGAATACTTTTAACCTCAGTTAAGGGAATAAAAACTAAATATAAATACTCTCTATTAATACTATAAATAAAGTCAAACTGAAACTCAAATATGAAATAGCATTTTTTTACTCTTTTAAACAACGCTGCCATATCAACAAGGCCGCTGTGGCCTAGTGGTAACCTCGGGACCGGAGGATCGCAGGTTCGAAACCCGTTTCCACTGAAGATGCGCCGTGTATGGGGCCTGTTGCACGCTAAATCATACGTAGTGGCCAAACGTCCTCCCGTTGGTGTGGCGCAGAAGTTTGGAGAGAGGGGTGCCAGCTCAGATATCGTCCTCATCATCTGACCGCGGTTCAAAATTACGAGGTCTGTCCCTAAATAGCCCTCGTGTTGCTTCGAAACGGGACGTTAATCTAACCTAACCTCGAGCTGCCATATTAACGTTAATATTCAAAAATTTGTGAAATTTGAACGAAACATCGCGTAGTAACTAAACTAACGTCATTGGATATTTGAGTGAATATTAAAAGATACGAAATAAAAACGGAAATTACAGTGAACGGAATTACTACGAAATAACAGTGGAAGTAAGAAGTCTACCTTGACCAAAAAAAGCAATATTTTCTTAGCGTTAACAGTGGTAAAAACACGTGAATAAAGGATTTGATGAAACAATAAATTAGTTTGGATATTATTTTATAACAATAAAAGCATTGCTGAAATTTGAGTTTAGAATGAATTTTGAAACGTTAATTACAGTTAGAGAAAAAATTGTACAATTAAATTGGTATCATTAAAAAGATAATGTTTTGCTCTTTGAGGTAATGTAAAAATAATTTTCGTACCATAAGTATTTCAGAAGTTATTGATGAAAAACGTCTAGAAATAGCTTAATTTTCGTTATTTAATTAAATAAATAAAAATCTAATTCGAATTTTAAAATAATTTTTACGGCGTTAGCTCCCTCTTGTGCTAATACATCACTGTGCCATATTTGGTCGTCGTAAGTCCAACAGTGCGGCCGTGCATAAAGAACCAAAAAACGAAGAAACAAACACACATACTTTCCTATTTTATATATAGATAAGATTTAATATAAATAGTAATAAAATTTAAAGGAAACTATATATATATATACCTAAAAACCCGCCCACAATGACATGAAAAAGTATTGAAAACAAAAGATACACATTATTGATTTTCCCGTTTATTTTTTTTTCGCGATAATCACATTTTATTTGTAGAAAAATTAATACTAAACAATATTAAAAAATTGTAACGTGAAAATTATTAATATACTGCAAGC
Organism: Araneus ventricosus; assembly: GCA_013235015.1. NCBI lineage: Eukaryota > Metazoa > Arthropoda > Arachnida > Araneae > Araneidae > Araneus > Araneus ventricosus. The sequence goes on along the minus strand of BGPR01003405.1, from coordinate 27,445 downwards.
AAAGTATGCGAAATGAATAAATACGTTAAGATACTGCCGAAAATAATAATCAAAATTATTCAATTGAAGGTTATGACGTCACCTGTGCTCTGCACCATCAGCCAATCAAATTGCCAACAACGTTCCGGAAAAGTGCCGCGGAAGAAAACTCGCTAGAGAAAAATAACTTTCAACTGACCAGTAAAAATTTAATTAAAAAAAAACGGGAAAAGATATTTTAACCGTTTTTGTTTTAAATCCGACAGGACCGTTCTAGTTATAAGCTGAAAAAAATTGGAAATAATAGTGTAATTAGAAAGTCGGATTCAGCAAATTTAAAAACAAAAATAAAATTTCGATGGCAAAACTGACTATTTTTTAAAAATTTCTCAAAATTCAGTAAATTAAGTTTTAAACTCAAAACAAATTTCATTAGAAAGAAAATTGTTTGTTCTATCCGATGATGCACTGATTGTTTTTCAACGATCATTAGAAAAGATACTACAGCTGTAAACGTGCCAAAAAAATGACCCAAAACAACACAAAACATTAAATAAAAAAATTGCTAAATTAAATTTTAAAATTCCGGCTTCGAGATGCATTGAGTCACCATTACGTCTACCTGTGTGCCAAATTTCATGGCTGTAAGTGCAATAGATTCGTCTGGACATCGCACACACACACAAACATTGCCCTTTATAAGTATAGATTCTAAGTTACATTAATAATTATTTTAAAACAAAATACAACGCTTTGGCAAATACTTTCAAAATTAACCCTTAAATGCCCTGTGTTGCCTTTAAGTAACATACCCAATTTTGTCTTCTAAAATGTTGAGAATAAGACTAGAACTCTAATGCCTGCTGTTGCTAATAGAATACATACTGAAAATATTATTAAATCAATTTATAACATATAGATGGCAGCATGAGTGCTGATGATAAGAATAAAAATAAAATGAAGTTTTTCACTTGTACCAATTTTCAAAACTATATAATTTAATGTTTTTTTCAAACCCTTCGTTGACTAGAATTTCGGTTCCTCGGAAGTTTAAATGTAAACACCTCGCCTTCTGGCGAGTGCGCAGAAACGCGAATGGCATCCGTTTTTGACTGTCAGTAAAGACTGATTTTCATTGGTTGCAAACGGTGTTTCATTCTATTTATAAAAAAGATCGGCGAATTGTCACATCCAATAAAAATTATCAAAATAAAAAAATTCCAGTTTTCGAATAAATATTCCTGACTTTTCCCGGTCTCCCGAAATTCCCTGACCATTCCTGGTCGGCTGGCCACCCTGAAATTTTCAATGAAGCTTCAAGTAAGGCTAAGACTAAAAGAAGTGCCAATATTTTTCCCTTATAGTAATAGAAATATGAATAGAAGGAGGCTTCTTCATTTAATTGTTATGATCCAAAAAAGAGGCACAATAAAAAAATTTTAGTTTGAGCAAACTTTATTGCCATATTCTCTTTGATTCTAGCATGTATAAATAATCAATAATAAAAAAATAAAAGACTCGATTAACACATTTTACGCAAGTATTAAATTATTAACCCTTTGTACTCTGAAAGATAATCAGATGCATAATTATACATGTGTAAGGATTGATTTAGCGCTTCAGGAAGCTGAAAAATATTATTAATTTATTTCAATTCCTAAAAATTAATGGTTTTACTATTATATGGTTTCTACAATAAACGCTATCCAACAAGAATGTGTAAAAGATGCAACATTCAGAATGTCGAGTCTGACTCGACATAAGTGCAAATGGTTAAACTTAAATAAAATTTCACTTTATTTTTCCACACAGGTAAATTTCCCAAAAGGGAAGAAATGCCTTTTTGATTTACAATTCCAATTCAGAGCACATGAATTTATTTTTGACAAAAAGGATTAAAACAGATACCAAATAAGCATGAATTAAAAATGATTTCCACTATTGCATTTACTTTAAAAATAATTTAAAATAAACATAACTATGGAGTACGGAGGAAAAAAAGTGCTCAAAATAAGGCAATGGAAATTTTTTTCAGGCAATGAGTTGTGAATGGAAAGGTTAAAACTAACTTTGGAATAAACATAGTTTGAAATTCTTCATCTCATCATCTGGGCCTCCACAGAAATGATGACCAGTACACTTTTTCAGTATTTCCTAAAACTCCACTTCTTGCTGATCACATAAAACATCAGTTGTTGTAACGGATCTGTTAAGCTACTTTTAACAAATTAACCCTCAAAGGCACAGGCTGGTGTATAAAGTACGCCACACGAGGAAAAAGTGTCATTGCAACCGTTATTAATTAGCCAATTGGTCGTGTTTCCCTCTCTAACCTACCACCCAATCCTTCCAAACACATGAAATCCAATGGTGGGCACTAAAACACACATACAGAATCCAGGAACAAAGGTTGCGAAGCAGTCAGTCTGTCTTTATACATCAGTTATTTAGCCAATATCTGTTCTGGTGCACTCAGTACATTGCCCGTTCCCTTATGTTTCATCTCAAAAAGAACCAAATCATGCCTCCCAATCGCTATCTTTTAGTTTTGCATGAACGTTCTGATGAAGAGAAGGCCTGCGACTACATTAATGCATTAGATATCATTGATAAGGAGCATATCGAAGAAAATTATCTATCAAATTCTGAAAACAAGGTCAATGACTTTTAAGACATTGAGGATTAATCAGATGACGATTCAGATGCGAAAGAAAATTATTTTATGAAACGAAGACTGTGGTGTGTGGAAAGGTAAAAAAAAAAAAAAAACAAGAAAATTTCGGAAAATCACAAATGGAAAAAAAAAAAAACTCAGCTGAAAAGGAAATTTTTGAAGACCCCTCATAAAAATATATTTGGAAAGCTTTCAGCTTCCCAAAATATGTGATTAAATGTACGATAAGTTCTTCTAATAGACTGCTCCAACATAAATATATATGATTGAGTCATTCGTGAAGTATACTAATTTATAAGTAAGGAGAAATAGACCAGCAATAAGCAAAATGATGAAACTTGAAATGATGGCATTCATTATCTCTTAGGGAGCAAAAGGATATCAAAATTAAACCTTTGGGAACCTACGTTATAGTATTCACTGTCGAAAACGAAAGGTGTAGCATAAATGTATCAACCAGTGCTATACCACACTGTGCTTAATGGGTTCAAAAATGTTAATGCCAGTGTCTTTGTTCTCAATTTCTGTTAAATAAATATCAAAATTATTGTATGTTATGGACTTTTTGGTGTAGCATTAATTACTTGAACATTTGTATAAGCAGATATTCAGATCTGAATTAACTACACATACATCTGTTTGCTAATATCTATAAATGTGCCATAAATCTTTTAAATACCCTGTTTTTTACTGAGAAATAGTGTAAATAATTTTTTTCCCCCTTAACTCTTGGTGGTGTTTCATATAGGTTTTGAATTTCATGAATAAAAGATGAAGTTCGACTTAAAAAATGTAGCAATATGAAAATGTGTTTATGAAGAGCAAAAGAGGATTAGAACTGCAACTTACAGTGAGGAAAGGGAGTCATACTTTCCTCAATAGGTACACAATCCTAGTTAGACTTTGCTGGAGTCTATCTCATAATTTAGAATCGCAATGTTATAAGTATCAAAATCATCACACACAAAACTGCAAATTCTTCAACTATGCAGCAAATTCAGAACCTAGATCAACTACTTATATATATCATTCTTTGCAATAATGGTGTAAATGAATTATACTTTCAAGCATAAATTAAATTATATGAATTTTATCACTGGAGCAGTTTCCTGCAACCATGCTAAAGATATATAACACTTTAACTGGCTTCTTTTTTTAAAGACTAATTTCTAAATGGAACTTAACACTTTGACACACACCTTTTATTTGAAAAATTCAGTAATTAGTTGGAAAAAGTGCATTCTATGATTTTAGGATATTATCCTATGCTTTTAGAATCTTGAAGGAATTAGCTATTAATCAACATATGACTCATTCTTTTAATGTTACCTTTTCAAGGAAAATATATTTTCTCTTTCAAACAAAGTTTATGGGTTTACAATCCCCAATAATTTAAGATAAAAACTATTTGATATTTGTCAAAACTTGGTATAGTATAGTTATATTAACATGAGCCATATGCTAAATCAACAAAAGGACTATTTTGGGACGGACCTCATAATTTTGGTCAGATGATAACATTGTCATAACTTGTAATAAGAGCAGAGATATAAAACATAACATATAAACATATTTTCTTTTTCATAAAGAAAATAAGTTTTTTGTGAAAAAAAACCCCTACAAATACTTATCTTCAATTTGATGCAATATTGCTTAATTTAAATTCTTAATGAGAAGAATGATGTATTTTACTTTCAAGCAGTGGCTCAATTAAGTGCAAATAATGTGTAGGGATTTTTTTTTTTTAATTTTGTGACACTTAAGTACACCTACACTGTGGATTTAATGCAGCAAGGGCAGCAAAACGACGATGTTTCTGACACTTGTCTTTAAGCATTCAACCCTTCCAAAAGTTGTGTATACACTGTACTGAAACACTTTATATACACAAATATTATTAGTACTCTTTTTATCTTTTTGTTGTGGTCTACATAAGACTTTTCTAATAGGGTTTAAGTTTTAATTTAAAATCTAAATTAAGATCTCATTGAATAGTGACAGACTTAGAGCTTGACATGATTAAAATAGAAAATCTATCAAAATAATTTAGCTCAAAATGTTGATAGTTAACCAAATTAGCTTGGGCTAATCGTTCAAAACTAATCAAATTAGAAAATTCTAGTTTAATTTTCCCAATTTCAAATTTAATTATTTAAATTTTCAGTTTAAATTAACTTTACTAAGAAATTGTCAAAAATAAGTAGCTTGCAAATGCTGTCACTGAAACAATCTGCCAAAGAGAATCCACCAGTACTTTTCTGAAAAAAATTGTATAAGTTTGCGTATTTTCAAACATTTGCAATAAAGAATTTATATTACACTAGTGCACAGAAAGGTACTTGATGCTTAACTTAAAGCCTTTTATATTTAAAAATAAAGAAAATTTTCTGTTCTCAGGGAAAAGCTAAAATATCTGCTATCAAGAAACTAGGATCGCAGGATTTCGGTGACTATTTCAAGCATCTGTTTGGTATCAGATGAGCTTCACAGACTAAAGAAACTGTTATTAATACAACACACCGGTTTTCAGATTACTATTTTTTTTAAGAACAATTTTGTCTGAAACTCTGAAACATTTCCAGAATTTTTGCAACCTTTGATTGAAATTCATGACTGATATCACAATTTGTAACCAGCATGAGTTTATTTTGCAATAGATATCTTGCAAAATAAACAAGACAAAGATAAAAGAAACCAAACATTTTCTATCATATTTTGCAAGATTCATAACTTTTATTTCATTAAAGTTATCATTCCTAAATGTAAAAGACACCCTTCTCAGTTTGACACAAGTGAGATAAAAATCACTTATTAAGAAAGGATTGTTCTGCAAGCTAAAATAACAGCTTACTGATCACCGATTAGTAAGCTATCAGTTCATTTTGTCTATCTAATGAAAAGAGAAAAATGAATCAAAAAGTACAGGGTACCATAATGAATTAAAGAATTTTGGAAACAACACAAATCCAAACACTGTATCCAATCAGTATGCAAAATTCAGTATAATTCCATGAAATGAAGTAAAAAAATCACACACATCCCAAAAAAAAACACACCATCATACTATGGAAAATCTGACCAAGAAAGATCACAAATGATGAAAGCATTTCTATAGCAACACATTTTCATCAAACAGAAATTCAAGAAGTGTTTAGAAAGAAAAGAAAACAAATTATAACAGCCAATGAAAATATCAAGCTGAGGGAATTTTTTTAGAAGAAAATAAAAAAAATAAGCAGTATAAATTAGAAGTTTATCAGTGAATATACAGGAAAGGAAAACAGATGTAAATTTTTAATACTTGTGCAAAACTTCATTTTAAAAATATGGAAACATTAACACTAGAAAGATGGAGGGGCCTGTGTGGCCCCTCTTGTTATTTGTTGTTCAGCCATTCCAATAATAATGAACTTGAACGTATTGCAGCTTTCTGACTTTTCATAATACGATCCTATTTTAGTGCTTATTTAATCATTTATGTATTAGCCTCATAGGGGCGTAAATATTGAAACTTGTACCCAAGAATGACGGGAGGGCCCCTAAGGTATTTTATAATACGGAAAAATTCTTGGTTTCTCGTTTTTAATTGTGTGACACGACACATGCCATTCAGTCTAATTTGACTTTGATGTTCCTCTTTTTACATCCGGTTTGAAATCCAAACACTACCCCCCCCCCCCCCACACACTGGCTAAAGCCCACCGGGCGAACAATAGCGATTGCTCTTCGAAAGAGAAATAAATTTTACATTGACGTTTACAGATAACATAGGGTGGCTGCAGAAACTGTGAAAAAAAATTTCCCTGATTTACAGCTAATAATTATATTAGTTTCCTGGCATAATATACATTATTAAAAACACTTTTACCAGTTATTTAATATGAAAAAAAAATATTTTTATGAAATTTAATGTAAAAAAATACTGGAAATTTTAACAAAATACTTTGCTTCTAAAATTGCATAAGAATTCTAAGAAACATTAAAACTACTCTTTGCAACACAAGTTAAATTATATTAACAGTAAAGGTTATTATGATCTTTGCTCAAAACTTTAACAGTTCAATAACTAATTAGTGCTCTTTTCATGAGTACCAGAATAACATGTTGCAGCATAAATATAAAAATAGTATAATTATACGTACCTAATATATATTTTCGTAAAGATTTAAACAAGAGAAACAAAATATTTCTTCAAATCTCTATTCTTTAACAAATCATAAGAAATTAATTGCTCTAATCAAAAACTTGTGCTTTTATAAATGAATATAAGTTTTTCAAATTCCATTTATTATTATAAATAATGTTAGACATCAGATACTAATTTATAGATAACTCAAGTTAACTATTAATTTTCCCCGATTTTTAGATATTTTTACGAATTTCCCTGACTTTTCCAGATCGATAAAATACCCCGACATCCCCGATTTCCAAATTCTGTAGCCACCCTGTAACAGTATCATACATTTGGTTTTTATTTAGTCATTAGAGAAGATGTGTTGGGCACGTAGACTCAATCGTGAAGAAATTTTGAAAAATTTACAACAAATAAATGAAATTGATTCAGGTGATAGCGCAATTAGTGATTTGGACGGAGACAAATATGTTCCCACAGAAAGCAACAATTCTGATGATGAATCTCAAATTAGTTCGCAGCATAACAGTGAATGCCATGAAAATAATAATAGTTTGGACAATGACTGTTCTGAAACCAACCCCCAAGTGTCTACAAATAGTAGACAAAAGCGTAGATGCACCACGGGTTTGTTTAGTGGTACTAATCGGAAACGTAGTCGTAAAGGTTCCAGTCCTAATATTCCACTCTCAGTTGGAAAGGAAGAAATTTCAAAAGACGGAACAGTATGGAAAGAAATTTCACCTTCAGGGACAGAAGACCAATGTGCAGCCCAAAACATAGTAAAGGAAACAAAAGGTCCAACCTCATATGCTAAAAGAAACATTTGCGAAGACGGCGTGCTTAGATCCTGATTTTCAGCAATCAAATGATACAAAATATAAAAGAATGCACAGAAGCAGCTCGCAGACGACCAAGCAAAAACACTTGGACTGTATCTTTCGATAAACTCAAAGCTGTTTTTTCAATTATGTATGCAAGAGGCCTGTATGGAGCGAAGAACTCTCCTTTGAATACGTTATGGCCGACCATTTGAGGTCCACCATTTTTCTCACAAACCATGGCTAGAAATCATACGTTCCCTTTGCTTTGATCATAAAACAGAAAGATCCGAGTGACTGAAGTCAGAAAAATTCGCTCCGTCCTCCACTTTATGGTACCCTTTCGATGAAAACAGTGCATCTTGTTATAAACCTGGAATGAATCTCACTATAGATGAGCAATTTCTTCCATCTAAGGCTAGATGCCATTTCACCAAATATTTCCAAGTAAGCTGGACAAATTTGGGCTCTTTGTTTGTGTAGATTCAAAATATGGGCTGAATGGTTTTCCTTATACTGGTGCAGATAGCGAGCGGCCAGCTGACCAAGCTGTTCATGAACATGTTATGAAGTTGACTCAGCCATACTTGGGAAAAAGAAGAAATGTAACGATCTGCAGCTATTTTAGTATTGTAAAATTATGAGAAAGATTGAAGTCCCAGTCAACAAGTCTGGTTGGAACACTTAGAGGTTGTATAGAGGTGCCACCAACAGCGAAATTAGGAAAGCAAAATCTCTATTCTGCTATTTTATACAGAAATTATAAAGATATAACATTAACTGTCCATAAGTTCTCTTCATAACACCGTAATCATCGATGACAATGTGAAGAAGCCAGAAACTGCAACATATTATAATTGAACAAAGTATGGAGTGGACATTGTAGACCGAATGATACGCCTTTATAGTACTAAATCAGGAACTTGCCGTTGGCCTATGCACATATTTTTTTAATGTTTTAGATATATACGCTATAAATGCATGGATTTTAAATAAAGAGGGGACTGGAAAGAAGAAAATCGCAGAAATTTTATCATGCAATTATGTGAAGAGCTCTGTGCTCCATACGTGTCATCAAGAAATACAACTAATGTAAGGAAACCGAGGGATCAATATGTAAACAGAGAATGCAACACTTTCAAAAATAAAACAAATGTAGGGTAAAAATATCTTGTAAAGGAAATCATACATAAAACACATGTCCGAACTGAAAAAAAGCTGTTTGTGGCAAATGTGCTTGGAGAGAAGTGCGGTGTATTCATTGCTATGAAAACTGTACAAAATGAAAATAAATCAGGTTAGTATCATAAATTTTCAGCTTCATTAATTGAACAAAAGTATTTTAGTTTATTATTATTATCTATAATTGTTATTTATCTAGTGAGAAAACTCAATTATCTGAACAACAAAAATATAAATATGATTGAAAGTTCTTAAGTTACGATTAATCAGACATTTTGATTAACCAAATAGACTAAAATCCTTTGGAATTCTGATGATCAAGGCTCTACTATATCAGTCTATCATAAGTCAAAGGGGGGGGGATTAAATATAATTTTGACATTTCATTACTTGAATAGACAGATGTGGTCACTATGATGCAATATATCCAGTGCTACTTCACTGGTTATTTTCAACTAAATTCTATACAGGCTAAAACAAAATTTATGTGGTTGAAAATCTAAATGTTTCTATTAGTGACTGACAAAACTGAGTGGTGAGCAATTCAAGACATGTTGAAAACATTCCTCAAATTATTCCAGTATGGTATTTTCTCTAGCTTTTGCAGCGGTATCATAATTAAAGCCAACTCAGCAATATATAACAGAATACCATTATAAAATTTCATTCAAAATTTTATGATTTATTGTAAACTTTAAAGAAAATTCAAAGAAATTTTCATTTAGCCATATCTATAGGAATGATGCACAATAGAGCATTTTTTGGGGCAAAGGAAAGAAACGAAATGATTCAGACAGCATTCTTTATTCCATCTATACATAGTACAAATAATTCAAAAATTTTATTGATTGTACAAATAACTACAAATAAGGAGGGAAAAATCCACTTAGGAAACATTCTTTAAATTCAGACAGAATTAAAAAATAAGACTCAGGCATTTTGTGCTGGAAATTCAACAACTATCCCCTGCGTCCCTCAAAGAACATGACAAATCGGAGGACACGAGCAGCCAGTTTAGAACATGAATGTTTACTTTTTTCACGTAAAGAAACAAGTTTAATTTTTTTAATTATACATAAGATACAGGAACACACCACAAACTAAATGACTATCAACCTCACAAACCCAAATATGTGATCACTTGGCAGCGTTAAAAAAATATTTTGGCATGTGAGAACTTTCAGAATAAATTAAAACCAGTGGTAATAATATAAAAAAAAGAGAGGAAGAAAAACGCTTCCGAAAAATAAAACTATTTTTGACACATTCTCACTACAGCCTTGTCAAATTTTCTTTCTTTTTATTTTTTAATTATAAAATCTTGACCATGTTACGAAGCCCATGAATGAAAAGCTAATTACTGCAGTCAATAGATGTTTAATACAACCTATCTTGTATCTGGGAGTGATTTGTCAGTTTACAACTTGGCAACTTACCTATGCAACTACACCTTTTAATCAACATTCACTGATCACAAAAATTTACACATCAACTTTGGAAAGAGGAAGGGAAAGGGGGGGGGGGGGAAACCATAAAATGTAAAATGAATCATTTTTAAAAAATTAAAGATCAAAATGATACACAAAATGGATTATTTAAAAATGCAAACTTTGATTATGGGGACTGAAAATAGATTATTTATTTTCCCTTCAAATATCACACAAGTCAGAATTTTAAAACCACAATGACATATATTCAACACATGCTGGATGTATATAAATAAGAAAGGGGGGGAAAATCAACACAAACACTCAAGTATTACTTTTGTTTGGTGTAAGAAACTCTTTAAAAAAAAGGAGAAGTATATAATAAATTTAACAATATATTAATTGATCAATTACATATAAGAGTCACATTTAAGAAACAATAAATCATAAAAAAGCAAGGAAAAAAAAAGTGCAGCATCCACTATTCCAAGTTTGTAACATTGCCTAATGCAACAATAGCAAATTACCTAGCTGTGTATTCTGAAAGAATAATCTTTATTCGTAAATCGAAAGTAGCCCCATTATGCCTACCTGTAAAGTACTGATAAATGGAGACAATAGTAACATACTATGTACAAAGAGCAAAATTACACCAGTTGGAGCACTTAGCACTGGTTGAAGAATTTCATTATATATATAGATATATATTTATTTACTGTATATAACAATATCCCGAATAACATTCAAGTGGTTTCATTCAAACTGTCCCAAAGATTCCAAAACACTGCAACAAAGGAAATACAGCTCAGGCTTGTGTGCACCAAGGTTAAAAGATAGCATATAAAGATATGGCTACTGATAAAGACAAGCAACTGGTTTACAAGTCCTGCTTGTGGATAGCCCTTTTGAAGTAAAATGGATGATTCAACTTTAGAGCAATGTAAAGTTAAAGTTAAAATATATTTCTTCCACACATAGAGAGTTATGGTAGATCCAGTTCTTGTTTCACTGAATTGTCTAAACTATATTTCTCTTCTACTTCACATATTCCTGAACTTTGGCAAAGAATGATGGAAACAAGAACTTAAATTTCAAAAGTTGCATCATGAATTTGAAAAAGGACCAAATGATTAAGCTATTTTTTTTAAGAAGACTTATTTTAATGCAATGTTCAAGCCAAGTCAATGATTACATAATTACAAAACTGACTATAGCAGCCTAAAGATAAAAGTATCAGCTTTCACATACATAAAAAGAAAACATTTTTGTACAACCCGAAAGAGAGGAGGAAAAAGAATAAAAAACTAGTAAATTCGAACATTAGGCAAAAATGGCTACTGCTTCTTAGTCAAAAAACAGAAGAAAACAGAAAAGCTTTTCTACAGCAGGCTATATACTTTGGTAATTTTCTGTTAGTATCAAATCTAAACACAAGTACTGCGCATTGAAGGTGACGTAACTTCCAGAATCGTTTTCTCCCATGGGGAAAGAGTTAATCACAGATTGGGTGAGCCGAAATACAGGACGATGCACTGAGACCTTGTGATGGATGAAGAGGGGGAGGGCTCACACTGCAGCAGTTTGTACACTCAGACTCCCCTTGGAATCTGATGGTGAAGTGTGCAGCAACACAACTTCTTGCTCAGGACTACAAGTGACTGCGAGTCATTTCTGACGGCTTGGCTTCTTTTTTTTGCGTTTGAAAAAGCAACAGCACCTGAAACGAATAATCACACTATGTATGGAAGGAAATGAAAAATGCAGTCATTGAAATCCAACTGACTGATAGATATGCTATATTAATGTCCTATTTTGAAACTGCATGACATGGATATGGAATGGACTACAAAATTATGAAATTACAATCAGAAGACATCCCAGTTGGGAGCTGCTAAATGGTTTTAAAAAAACAGCAGCAACAAGTAAAAAGAAAATATTGAGGCTGAAAAAAAACATAGATTTCTATCAACTTTGACCAAAAAATTCAACAGACAAAACTCTACAACTAATTTATGTGATAAAAATTATTATGCTAAAGGGTACAAGAATGTTTAATTGAAATACAGGAATAATTGATGCTTTAGATATCAAGCATCACCTCTTCCATGAAATTTAAATGCTACTCTATTATTAATATTCCTTTTTGCAGGTTTTTATTTGTTTAAAGTTCTCATTTATTTTGATCCTTTAGATTTTTAAAACTTTCTTATCAATTACTTTCACATACCACTTAATACATATATATAATTTTATACATAGTTTATATTCAAACTTCGTTTCATCAGTACAATTAAGATCGAATATATCCTTTATGCATGTTGTATGTGTTCAGTTATGTGCTCCTTTTTTTTTGTAGCTGAATTAACATAGAAAAAGATAACTATTACAGTAACCCCTTTTCTCGATTAAATTCGTCATTTATATTTATTTTGACAATACAGTGCAAGATTTTAAGATAAATCACGTAGAAACCAAATCTAAACGATTGCAGTGATTAAAAGCTCATTTATTTATGGCTGCTAAATTTAAACACAGATAAGGCCACTAACTTCAGCTTTAATTGGTTGTCATATCATAGAAGCATTAACAAGAAATTCACAGAAAGAAAGGAGTATGCATGTCCAGGAAAAGTTAACTGGGCATGCATGTTACACAACAGGAACACCTAAAGCACATTTTGCAGTTAACACAAAAAAAATCTTGGAATATCCTCCAAGATGTTTTACAGCATAAAAGAATATATTTTTATGACAGACTTCAAAATTCATAAATGATTTCTGTAACTGGCAGCTACCCTAATGCTAGCTAAAGGAGGCTGATTATGATGTTTGAAAAAATGAATTTGAAGCCAAAAGGTCTGTAGAGAAAGTTGAAAAATTTTCGGAAAAAAACTATCCCAACAATTGTAAATATGGATTTGTTATATTTGGTCGCTTAAATGAAGTCAATGGTGATTAAGGACTTCCAAGTAAAAATTAAAGATTTCAAAAACCTTAGTTTATTACTGAAAATTTTCAAGGAGTGAAAGAGTAAAACAATCTACTGATAAATTTCATTCTAGCCACTGTTAGTTATTTATAGAAAATTTTCAAGATAGTAGCAATTTTTTAGAATCAAGCTGTTTCATTTTTTAATGTCAAAAATGCTTTTTAAAATTTGTCTGCACACAAACTATGGTACTGTACTATTCAACTGAATTTATTTAGTTACTAGACCAAAAATTACACATTCCTACTTACAAACTAGTGAAAACTGAATAGTCATCTTTCAAAACTGAGCTATTTATTAATTTATCATTCTTCTTAGTGATGCTAAATCAACAACTATAAGTCCACTTACTTTGTCTCGGATACAACCTCAACCTCTGCTGGTATTGCAATGGGTGTGTTTGAGTGACCTGTGGTAGGGTTGTCTGGAGCTAATTCGCTGTAAGTGGAGCTAACGACTTGGACGGAATCATGGCGATCATTCGGAGCCAAATTGCTGCTCAATACATTCATCTCTGGAGGCTTTGAATGATCGACTATAATCACTGAACCAAACTGGCGTGGCCTTTTGTTCTGTAAAAGAGACGCACAATTTATATTTGATAAACTGTACATAATTTAAATAAACTTTACTTAAGAAATTTATTAAAGGCCAACTTTCATATCAGATTAATGGCATCTGATATTGCATCCCCCCCCCCTTTCCAAATCAACTATCTAACATCTTCACACACCAGTTCAATTTTTCAGTTTCTGAACACACTGACATTTGCTATGATAATAAACAAGTAACCAAGCTCATCACATTTGGTGATACCAAGGAATTCTATTCACTTAAACTCAACATATAATCTCCATTTGTATAGTAATATACAAAATTTAATAGCAATTTGATACTTTTTTTGCACATGAAGAGTGATAGATACCATTTAAAATTTTTGACTAATAAATTTTAAAAAAATTCACTAATAGTAAAAAAACAGAAATCAGTGGGAGCTCCAGAGTATGTAACAAGTTTATGATACAAAAAACAATAAAAAACTACTAATTAATAGAAAAGATCCATAAAAAGAATCACAAAATGACAAGATTAAAACATGTTTACAACAGTTTTGATTAAAACAGAACTACAAAAATTTGAGTAGGGATAAAAAAAAAAAAAAGTATAAATAGAATGTAAAAATTTTTACATATTGTTAAAAGCATGCTCAATATAAGAAAATTCAATTACAAAATCTGGGTATTTTGTAAGAGAACTCAAAAGTCTCAGAAAATCTTTTTAACATACCAATTGAAATGTTATAAAATATTCATAACAATGACTTTTGATACACAGCCCCAAAAGTTGTTGCTGCAAAATGTTAATGCTTCATTAATACCATTTCTACTGTGTTTAGATAATGTAATCAATGTTTTTTTTTCTTTCATGTTTCAAAGTAAAAATTTTAAAAACTTCATAAAAAAATTTTGAATACCAGCAATACCAATTTATCTCTCATTATTTTGGCATATTTTCAATACTAATTATGGCATTTCTCCAGATGGAACCACAGGTAGAATGGGACAAATACTTTCCATAATGCTTCTATTACCCTTTTAGCATTACTAACAGCCCATACATGTGTATTCACAGAGAAATCAAATGTTTTCCTGAATCTTTTAAAGGAATCTTTCCCCCCCCCCCCTGCTCATATATTATTCTTTTCTTCAAGAAAAGAATAATATATGAGCAGTTCATTTATCTATTAATAAACCTAACCCAAAAAGACTGTTAAAGCATCAGCATGACATATTTGACAAACTGAAAACATTTTTTTTAAAAAAGAAAAGATATCCAAGGTATAAAGTTACTTAGAGCAGGTATAAAATGGAACTGGATGAACCTGTTGTATTAACATTTTTTAAAGCACATCCTTAGAATGTATACATGAACAGTGGAGCGGGTTTTTTTTTTTCTTTTTTTCGTTTTGTTTTTTTTCGTCTCCATACATAAATTTAGCATAACGACAGTCACTTCAAACTGCTCTTACTATTGTATGAAGTGCATTTATAATTTGTTTTTATCTACAATCATTATCAAGAGAATTTATTTTAAGAACAATACTGAAGCTGACAAATAGTGCACTCTAATAATGTATACTTATTACAACTATAAACATATAAAGAAACAATCATGGAATAGGAATGAAACTGTAAATCTGCAATCAGCAACATATCAAATCTTTATTCAACCCCTCAGAAATGAAAATTGACATTAAATAATAGGTTTTATTCTTATAATTCCAAAGTAATAATAATTCCATTCTACAACCAACATACAGAAAAATAAGCCCTAGTGATGCAGAAAAATTAACTACAAAAAAAGCAACACAAAGGAAAGGAAAATGGGACATATACTTATAGTCCATATGAAATACTGTATTACGATGTTGTTTCACAATCTACCTACCAACAAACACAACACTTTTGCAGTATGAACACAATACCAAGGGTTTTGGGGTTCTAAGATACCAACATTGGCTCAACTTAAACAAAAAAACATTTGACATACGAACATGCCATTGATAAACAGAAAAAAATAGCTGCCACATTTTTTTTTTTGAAAAATTCATTCACAAAAAAATAAACAACTGACGAGGAAAGAAAAGAGAAGAAAAAGAATACTAAAGAGGAATGGAAGCAAGAGAAGAAAAGCACATTCAACAGTTTCCTATAGGAGAGAAGATGAATAAAGAAAAAGGAAAATTTGAAAAACAGAGCCACAAGTAAATTTCATTTAAAAAATAGAGAACATGCAAAGAGCGAACTCACCCTAGAATCAGAAGCTACATGCCTCTCCCTGTTAGGTGACACTAAGACTTCTTGGGCAGTCTGCATTGAACCTACAGGGGTGGACTAATGAAAAGGGACAAATCAGTCCAAAGTTCAGGCATCGCTGATCAAAAATTACAAGTTTACAAAACACTGCCCAGACATGAAACAGTCAAAAATCAATTTTTGCATAGAAAATTAAGAGGACATAGTTTAATTTTTTAAAGCATTGCGAATCTATCAGCTAGTTCTTTCGTATGTGCAAGACAAAAAGATCTTCAATAAGCAACACAGAAAGAATTTGCACAGAAAAATTAAACCCTAAGTTGGTTTCAACAACTTAGAGTATAATTCTTGCGCCATTAATAGGTTAAATTTCAACAATTTCAATTGCAGGGTAACCGAAATGATTTAAATAAGCATAGAATGCTAAAAGAGAATTTTGCCTGGCAAGAAAATATTTATTAGGTTGTTTCTCAGAAGGCTTGCAGAAGAAACCTCGCAAATAACAAAATTTTGAAGACGAAAAGACAGCAAGAACTGAATGTGAAAATAGTAATTGTTAGTAAACTGTTAATGTTAGTAAGTTAAAGTAACAAAGCACAGTTCTCAAAGTTAGTACATATAATGGATAAAAATAATAAGCATTGAAAACATCATTGCTTATTGACAAAAAATAATTAGTGTAATATCAAAAAATGCACTTTTATCACATAACATGTTTCAAAAACATAAAAAATTTAAAGAAATCCAATTAATTATAACCAAGATTTAAAAAAAAAAACCTCTAAAGCCCATTTTAATTCAATCTAACATTCTGGGCTAACAAGCTAACATTTCATTTTTACGGTTACATCACAGAAGGTGGCTGTAAAAAGGCATCCTTATTCATGTAATGAGTTCCAATTTCTCACAGTTAATTTTTCTTTCAAAGTTTATCAGATGTTTTTCCTCTTCACATAACACAGTTGTTTTAGAAAATTTCATTTAAACTGCTAAAATGATTTTAATAGGAAAATCATGCAGTAAAAACTCATGAATTATCAGAAATTAAATAAGCATACATAAAATTCACTAACTGAAAAAGTTTCAACAAAGAATTAACACTTGAACCCAAAGTTTTAAAAAAGATAGGCTGCTTTTAATAAAACAGCAGGGAAAAAATACATGACACATACATGCACTGATATACCAACCTTCCCAGATCTGGTATGGTCAGATGGCGGGGCATTGCGCAACTGCTGCAGTTGAAGAAAATTTTGGGGCTTCACAGAAAGAAAGAACAGCCACGAGAAAAAGATAAAAGCCACCATGAAACATGCATACAAAGAGGTTACAGTCACAGGAAATTAATCATTAAATCACAGCCACAGGAGAAAATTGTGGGAAAAACATAAAAGCACAGCAGTGAAAAAAGTACAAAAATGTATTAATAACAGTGAAGCCACAGAAGCAGCATGCTTTTATAATGCAAAGATAGAAGATATGATGGTTACATCTTGAAGAAAACACTGGCATTAATTCTGTCTGTGTACTGAAAAATTTTCTGTTCAAAATTCATTTACGAGTTAAATATTAATAATTCTTTTGTTTTGCATCTAAAAATTCAAGGAATTAGACATGAATGCCCTTGATATTGAAATATTCACAGCTGAATTAAAACACTATAAAAGAAATTTAAACTGAGGAAATTTTGAATTCTGCAATAAAAAAATCCACAATGACTTAATTACCAAACATTTTGTATAATCAAAAATAAAAATTACATTCAAAATTTTAAACCACAGTAGAATATTAATAACTGGTACGAGACATCATAAAAATTTTAATCTATAACCAAATCTAAAATAAAGGGATACTCTCAGTATTTAATTTAATCAAATACAACTAAGTGGAGCAATTTTATATGCTCAATAAAAACTTTTGTTATCACTGATTCCGAGAAAGAATAGTAGACATATAGAGGACATAAACTTACCTTGCCTAATCTTAAAGCATTTTTATTGCCAAACACTGCATTACTTATAAAATTCCAAAATAATATCTAATGATTAAAAATGTGAGAATACAACAGTTACTTATCCCAGCTGGATTTATAACTACTACTCAATAATTATAATATTCCCAATTAAATTGTATTGGAAAAGTATCAAAAATAGTTTGTTTTTACATATAAACATGCAAAAACCATTAGAGCAAGAAGCTATTTCAATATTAACATGCAAGAGGCAAAGCATAAACAACAAAGCAGAAGAAAATTACTTTATTTTGCAAAATGTAAAATTCTAAACTACATATTTTTGTGAGGAGGAGAAAACACAGTATTTGCAATTTTCTCAATCATCTTTTCCTAATCAACCACATCAGAAGCTTCCCTTCAAAGTAGAATGTGTTTAAATACAGGGTTCCGAAACGTATTTTTACACTTTTAAAAAATACTTAAAAATTTTAAAAAAACTATGATATCCACTTACGGTTTTTTATGTTCCATAAAGAAAAGATCAAAGTTTTTTTAAAAATGAAGTGTAAAATAGATGGCGCTACATCATTGTTATGCAACATTCTCATTTCAAAATGGCTTCACCACAAGAACAAGTACAAGTTGATGCATGGTTTATCGAATTTAAATCTGCAACACAGGTACAGCGTAAATTTCGGACTATCTACAATCCAAAATTCTGATGAAAAATTCCCCAGGCGTTGGATTGGAAGAGGAGGTCTAATAACGTGGACAAATAGATCTCAAGACAAAACACCTTTGGACTTCTTTTTATGAGGATACTTGAAAAACATTGTTTACCTATCTCCAGTTCGTGACACTGATGAACTTGTAAAGTCGAATTACAGCAGCCATCCAGACTGATGATTCTGCAATGCTTTATAGAATGTGGTGACAAACCTCTTAAATACTCAATGTGTTGTGCACGACTAATGGCGCACACATTGAAATCGCGGAATAAAACACTGCAAAAAATTTTTATATTTTCTTTATGGAATATAAAAAACCCCGTAAGCGCATATCATTGTTTATTTTTAACTAGAAAATCACCCATCATGATATGACGGGTGCAAATTGCTTCTTCATTCGAGAGATTTCCCGTCAAATCTGACGTGTTTAAATAGATATATATGCGAGAGAAATGTTTAACATTGATTGAAAAAAAATAAAATAAACATATGTATTCTGACAGGAAATATTTTATTTATTTTACATATTTCTTTATTCAAAAAATCTCTTTGTCAACAACATTCAATGTGAAGTATTTTTCATTGTTTAACAATTTCCTTGCACTTCAGATGTCTTTGTGTAAATTTTAACGTTGCCAAAAAATATTATCAAATTATATCATCACGATCGCACTAAATAATTAGATGCATCGTGGCGTCCCAACTATATCACGCCTCATGATATACCACTGACATTTACTACTTTCTATTAACCCTCTGAGCGGCACAAACGTCTTTTTACGTTTTTCATGTTCAGTTCAAAAGCAGATAGCTCGTATTTATATGTATGCTTTATTAAAAAATCATGAATAAAGTATTCTTAAGATTTCAGAGATATAATTAATTATAAAAAAGAGTTGTTCATTCGGTTTAAAAGCTAAGTTTTCTAACCTGACAGCTAAAAGTTCAAAATAATTGGGTGCTCAGAGGGAAAATTAATTAAATTAATTTGAAATATATGGTTAATATAATTTAAAATTCCCCGAGAACTATTGATCATAGCAAGAAATTTTATGTCAATGAATAGCAAATTTTATTTCACTATTTTAGAGCTATTAAATTTGAAATTAGAACGACAATTACTCTTTTAAATTTAAAATTACTGAAATTTAGGTTCTCTAACAATGAAATAATGCTGTTTAACATTTCACAGTGCTATGGCTCAAGTTTTATTGTAGTTGACATCGGAGTGTTACCAAGAGATCTGGGCTATTATATTAGTAATTATTTTTTAAAAGTGTAAAGATACATTTTGGACACCTTGTATAACTCGTAGGACACAGTTCCAACACAATTAGCTGATTATTTAAAGACAATCTGAAATTGTATTGTTAGTTTAAATTTCCTAATCTCACACCATAGCTTGTGCATCATTTATTCACCTGATTATTCAATAGGATAAAGATAAATGGAATCAAAGCACAATCCTTTTTCTTTTATACAAATCACAGGTTTTATGGGCTAGCGCCCGCCGCCGGGGGGGCAACAGGGAATGTTATCAGTGAAATTCAAATGGAAAATGATAGTTTGTGGCACAATCAATGTAATGATTGTGTAATCACAATCAAATCCACTGTCAAGACTGTGAAAGAACTTCTATACCGTTGTCTTTTTAACATAATCTTGTTTAGAAATTTAGATATATATGCAAAGAAAGTTGTTTGAAAATTCTACATTTTTTTTTTTTTTCCCCAAAATGTTCACATCAGAACAACTTACCTAAACTCATGGGAGAGGCAAAAAACATTCAATCAATTCAAAAATCAATAGTTAGAAGTTTAACAAAAATGAATATGAAGAATTTGATACACAGAGAGCATAAAACACAGGACTCAAAACTGTAGGAATGAAAAAAAATAATTACACAATAAAATCTGCCGAATTGGGGTTTAAAAAAAAGGATTCCGACAGAATTTACACTTCCGTTTTAGTATGCAATGAATAACTTTTCTATTCTGCTTTTAGTATATATTTACCAAAAATTGAAAGTAAAGGATTACTCCGATTCTAATGAAAAGTTCAGAGATAAGAAAGGACCGACTCTTTCAGAACTATTAGTTTACTAATACGAAATAAGATTTCAAGCTATTTTGAAACTATACTTAGCACTAGACAATTTACTTCCAGTACTTCCTCAAAATTATGCTAATAAATTCTGTGGAAATTCTAATTTCACATTTAGCAACAGAAGTTATAAAGCAATTCAGAGAAATTATGCAGAATATGAATTAAGAATCAATTCTGGAGTAGAAGAGTCAGATTTAATTCAATGAATATTTGATATAAATATAGTGCTTCAAAAAAAGATTCAATAAAAATCATTTGACAAAATTTTCCAAGAGTGATCCGATTTCTGAACTGATTTGTTGGGAAGTTACCTTATAATTTTTTAAGAAGAATTTATTGAAAAAACATAAGCCCATACACAACAAGAAAAAACATTAAATAGTAAGTTTTATACAAAAGAAATAAACATCCACAATTTTCTATTGTATGTTGCTGTAGATATGTTATTATAAAAATCACCTGAAAACTACCAGCTTACATTCTGAGTAATGCATATTCCACCAAAAAAGTGGCAAAAGAATAATAACTGAAATTAATAAATGTGCCATACAATGCGTCACCTCAGAACCAGATCACAAAAGAGACTAAAGAAGATGTTGAAAGATAATATCCAGACCTATATCACAAAGACCATGCTTAGAACACGACATATTTTGTAGAGTTGACAGATATGTGACAGAGGAACCACCATTTCTTACTTTACTAGATTTGAAGTCCATTTAAAATAATAATAATATTGTTTGTTTTAATATCCTGAGACTAGCACTTTTGGACGATTTTACACCGGAAAGGGGTGTGAGGCAACGAGTCAGATGAGGATTTCCGGGGTTCTTTGTTAGATCACATTAAGTAAAATGTAAACATATCTCCTTCCATTCTTCACTTTCCCCCTATTTTGATGAAAATAACCCCGATTGGCACATGAGCAAAAGCGCGGAGGGTTTAGGAATCCAAGAACATACTATAATAACTATAATTACTTTTGGTAGTTTAACAACAAGTATCCCACACAGATATCACATATAAATTTGGATTTAAGACATAATCAAAATTTGATATATTTATCACCATCAACAACGTAAGTTTCTTTTTTTGTGTGTGTGCATGTGTGGAAAAATTGTAAGTTGGCAAGTAGGGCAATCTCAAAATTCAACCTGTATTACTCCTTAATGTATATTTCATCATATACTTTAAGTTTTAATCACTCTTCCTTAACTCTGGCTAATCGTGTATTTGAGTACTGTGTGTAAAGACTTCTACTTCTTCTAATAATTCACTCTGATAAAAAAATTGTTATCATAGTGAATGAGATAAAGACTGGTTTAGTGTATTACACAGAAATTACATATTTTATTATCATCATAATCCTGTTATATACAGAAGACGAGGTGTGTGTAACAATAAAATTTTTACTCTTACTTTTCATGAAAAACCCACAGAAAAATTATATAAGACATTTTTTTCTCTTTTTAACTGCTAAAAATAAATTCCAAACATTATATATAAGATATAAAACAACAACAACAAAAAAAAATTTCTGGAAAATACAAAATTAAAATATTACACAACTCCTCCTGATGAGCGGCTGGCCATGATATTTTTCAATTTGTCAATTTTTTTGTCCCTTTGTTTCTTGTATGTTTTGATATTATATATATATATATATTAGTGGATATTATCTGTTACAAATATATAATGAACTTTTAATTCTGCATTATGCTATAATTTAAGATGCTAGTAAATGTGAAAAAAGAAAGAATTTATGCAAAATTTTTAATTTCCAATAAATTCCCAACACTTTTTTCCATGAAATTTTACACTTCCAAATCATCTATTCAATCTAAAATATATCATAAAACAAGATAATGTAGTACAATAAATGAAGTCTGAAATAAGATTGCACATACAAAATACAGCTTACAAAAATCAACTCATTATTAAAAAATTATTAGGTCAAAACATTATCAGAGAAATTATAATGATTAAACATTTTATTACTATTATCATTTATTTTTAACTTCAAACATTTGCTTTCCTAAAAAATGCCATTTATAAAGAGCAGTTCGTAATCAAGTTTGAATCTGCAGCAATTTTCTTGCATTGAGAATTAACTAACTTCTGAAAATAGAAATTTATAACAATAGCTGAAAACAGCTTCTAATCCACATTATGTTATACTTTAATTCTATTTCATTTCTCAAAATTGGAAGATGTAGTCAATACAAAAATAAATGGCAAAAAAGTAAAATAAAAGTTAGCTTCCAGAGCAAGGAATGAAGAAAATTCTCTCATTTAAATTTAACACTTTTTTTTAATTCGCAAATATTCATCCATTAATTAAGTTTCTAAAAAATGTTTCTTTGAATCAGCGATTCATTTCAAATGCATGGAAACCACTTTTAAAAAAGTTTTGGTGGATTATACATGAATACAATAAATGGGGTCTTGGTATGAGCAAGGAGGCCTTCAAGTAAACTAAAAAGGGGAAAAAATATATTTTGGGAAATACCAGTTGCTTTCCTGTCCAATCGAATTCAGAATCATCCACATATTTCTTCTTGTCAAAGAGATCTTGGAATAATTTCCTTAAATAATCATAATCAGGAGTTTCAAAGAAGTCGAGTCTCCTTACGTAGTGCAAGTAAGTAGACATTTCATCTGAAATAAATTTTTAAAATTATCTTTAATGAAAATGCATTAGACAATTTTTTTTAAAAATTAGATAAATATGACATATCATAAATAAAAGGTTTTAGGATAAAGAATTGCAGACTGAAAAAGCTCAAATTAAAAAAAACATGCACTATTACAGATAAAATTATATTTGTTAATACATTATATGCTTTTAAAACGTAATACACAAAAAAAGTCCGAGTGGCCACCCTTCCAAACGGCCACTTGTGCCTAGCACAGAATTTTTGACCCATTGACACAATGTTAAATAATCCCTAGGAACAGCCACTCCAACCCTTTCGAATGGCAATGAAGTTGCCCTGCAGTGAAAACCTTTTTTTTCATTTTCAAGACCATTGGGCTTTTTATTAAGAGAAAGGGTAGGAAAGAAAGGGGAATTAAAAGTACATAAACTAATATATATATCTTGGAAATCAAATCTAAATTGATCAACCCTTTATCAAAAAAAAAGTGAACTTCGCCTTCTATCAAAGTAGGAGATTTAAATGGCTGTGGTTACTAAACACAGAGCAAAAAGTCATTTTCACCACAAGCACAGCCTTTTGATCTCTGAGCGATATCCATGCATGCTTTTCTGAATCTAAACCAGCATATGGAAGGATTGCTTCAGCATATCAATGGGAAAATGGCAAGAAAGTTAGTCAAATCTTTCAATTGTGGGGGAACACAAATAAACAAATCAATATTCATTAACCCTTTAAGTCCTAAGAGCCTTGGAATTCTGGGACCTCACAAAACAAAACTGAAACGCCCAAGTTCCTCTTCCGAAGGCAAGAGAAACTCCCTATCCCCACAAAAAGGTTTATTCTTAAGGGTTTCGTATTCAAAAAAGGACTCTGCTTAGCCAATGGACGATTTGTATAAGAAAATAGGTTTGCCTCTTCCTTCCTTAAGGCTCTGCCACTCCAACGAACAATGCATGCATTTCGGGTATCCAGTCAATCACACTTAATGAAGGGCAGTGAAGCAAGGAAACTCCATTGGTTCGAACGATCGTTTCAGGTGCTTCAGTATTGAAAGAGTTAACTCAATAGACTTGGAGAAAAACTGATATTGTTACCTATTGCTCTACAACTACCAACAAACCATTTCACTACAACTATCAACAAATTGATAAGGGATTTGATTTTGTAATTCAGAAACAAAACAAAGTTACCTAAAAGAAAAGAAATATTCAAGTAAAACACTTTTTTCCGGATAGCTATTAAAATTCATTGTGACAGAAATAATTAACGGTTTGCTTTAATATATATTTTGTCTCCCAAAAATTAAAACTCTTCGGAGTGGCCAACTCTTCTGAACAGCCAATTTTACTTGGAATGGAACATGGCAGCTGTAAATAAGTTTCACTAAACCTCCAAAAATTAAATTTCTGGAAGTAATATGAACAATCATTCATAATTTTATTAAGACATTGACTAAACAATTCTGCTAATAAAATAATTAAGAAAAGAACACAATTGAATCATATCAATAAAGAAGCTATGATTAATCATTTACATACATACAGAATCCTGCTCATTTATTACATGCTAAATGTAATAAATGCATCAGCAAAAGATTACATACAGAAAGATACTGGGGACTACTTTGTCCAAAAATATAAAAATTTAGCTTCATTTTTTGTATATAAACATTTTTTAGTAAATTGTAGGCAAATATGCAAATTACATGCGTATCTGTACACTACATTTCTTTGATAGTTTGAATTTTTAACCCTAAATAATTTAGTAGCATAATTGTTTTTCAGAAGAAAATGAAAATATGCAGTATGTATTTTTATATATTAAATTTTTTCGACATATAGAGGTCTGACTGCATAAAAAAATAAAAACGAAAAATGATGAAAATGGAAAAAATAATAAAAAAGTGATAATAATGGAAAGAATATCATAGATATTGCTCATCAGGGAAAGAAATATCCGAGCAATATACAAAAGATATATTTTTCTGCATAACAGCAAACAAAATTAACGTTAAAAAAGCCCTTCCATTTAACACTTTTTATGTCCAATATTTTTTTATAATTTTGGAATTTTTAAAATCGTGTTCATATATACTCCATTAAATGCTAAAACAGTGTTACTGGCAACTGCCAGTAAGGTTTTTTTCTGAGGCATATAACAAATTGAATTTCTGGATAAAAATACACACACTGAAATACTAAAAAAATCATGTAAAATAATTAATTGCTATTAAAATCCAAGTTGCTTTATCCAACAATATGTATAAATGCATGGTGAATCTTGCAAGAAGAAAACACCCAGATATAACAGGATTCACTAACACAAAACAAATACAACGAAAAGCTTGCCTGAAACTATTAGTTCTGTTCATGTCCTCTGAATGAAAGTTTTCACTTAAAAGCCTTAGAGCACTAAAAAAATTCTAATTATTACTTAAGAATTCCCATTTCTTTGAAATGCAACATGAACTGCAAATTACATTAATTGTTAAAACAGAAAAAGATCCATCAGGAGAAAGAAAAAAAAATTAAAAATCATTTACTGCAATTATTAAATATAACTGATTAGTTAAAATTAATAATTACATTTAATGACAAAATTTTATAAAAAAAATTAAATAATGCATGAAAAAAGTCTCAGTTTCTATCCTACCTGGGTATCCATCACACAGACTTTCAATAGGAGTTGCTCTTTTAGTATCTCCAATTTTTTGGTACCTTTCTTTTAAAGTATCTGCTTTAAGACCTTGCCAAGGTAAACTGCCTCTAAGGAAGTACATAAACATATGCCCTAAAGCTTCTAAGTCATCTCTACGGCTTTGCTCTGAAAGGAAGTAAAAGTAATACTGATTTAAATGCAAATAACACATTCTTAAATGAAGCCTGTACAAAGATTTGATATTAAAAATATACAGCCACACACAAAAAAAGTAGAACAAATCAGCTATTCCAGTTCAAAATGCTTTTCATATGTTGAATAATAATTCTAGTAACACCACCTTAGCTTTAATGGTATGAATAGCAAATGACACAATTAAAAACAGTTAATATAACAAATGACAGAAAATTCTATATTAAATCTGAGCAACTGCCATGTTATTGCTATATCAATTACGTAATATATCCATTTCTAATTAAATTTATTGACACAACTGTCACAATTAAAATTTAAGTGAAACAATGAGTTAATTGTAATACAGTTAAATGAACAAACTTTCCTACCAGTATTGTATTTACACAATACTAACAGGAATGTTTTACCAAATGACAAATAAATATCATGTAAACAATTCTAATTTTAGAGCACTACACTCTATTATGCATTAATTGGTTTTAAAATTCATAATTTTTAACTACAAGTTAAGACAGCTTCTATAAACAAAATATTT
The DNA here is from genome assembly GCA_013235015.1 of Araneus ventricosus. Taxonomy (NCBI): domain Eukaryota; kingdom Metazoa; phylum Arthropoda; class Arachnida; order Araneae; family Araneidae; genus Araneus; species Araneus ventricosus. The sequence continues at coordinate 590 of BGPR01003405.1, read as the reverse complement.
TAAACAGCAATAAAATGTTTTCTGTAATACAAAGAACAAGAAACAATCTTGAAATTATTGATCAAAATAGACTGCTTTTAAGGAGATTTCATGCCCACATAGTTATGAAAGTTTAAGATTAATGGTTTAATTAACATTCATGAGAGAGAATTATAGTTCTTAATATGTTAGTAATTGGATATTTAACCAAATGGTAAACTAAATCCTTATTTTAGTTTCATCCTTATTCAACGAGTAACAATGTTACTTAATAAAATAAACACCCAAGTTATGTTCTTAGATCTACATTTTACTAGTTCAAATAATGGCTACTAGCTAGTATTACAGCTGAATAAATAACATTTTATTTCAATATGATCAATTTGCAAATTATCTTATACCATTATGACAATGATGGCACAATTAATCTCATCACAATCACCTCATATGAAGATTTTCCCCATCTATTTATCACAGCACTCTTTATGTCTAGAAAAGGTGAATAATTTTATTTTCCAGATATTTATAGAAGCTATCATATTATATGAAATCTATATAAATAAAACTGAAAAATCAATTTTTTATACGCTATAGAAATCTCAACTAGTGAA
>BGPR01003404.1:96227-138201 GCA_013235015.1 Araneus ventricosus | reverse complement strand
AAAAGTAATCGGACCTTTCTGATTTACGCATTTTCAAATTTCTCCTAGAAAGTCTCAGTAATTGCACTTGTGCTTGGACTATGTGATATGAATAATTGGAACTCACATTTTACGTGAAGTTTCAGTGACAGATTTCAAGCTCACCCCGTTTCTGGCTGATAATGATATGAGAAAATTCCATCAGCAGATTGCATGTAATATGTATTCCTTACGTACATTTTACAAAAATAGCACGTACATTCTGGAAAATATAAGGTTTCTTAAAAATCAATATTTTTTTCAAGGTTTATGCATATAAAATTGCAGAATTTTCAACAAACTTATACAAGCTGTAAAGAGCATACTCAACAATGTATTCGAAAGTGATCCTTAAAAGTAAACAAATACTTTTAATATTAGAGGGGATAGATATGAGTATTCCTGTAGTAAAAATTTTTACTGCATGTTTTGAAAAAATAGCATTTCCTTCACAGCTTCAGACGGATAAATATAGGGCATCTCCTTAGTAGAACCCCGGAAAATCAGAATTCGGATGTTGAACATCTCATTTTAATTTTGTGAGAAAACTTTTTTGCTGAAAATGAGGAAAAGAACAATTACGAATCAAAATCAAAGCATGTTTTATTCTCTAACTTAAAAAGAAATGTAGATTCGTTTTAAGAATGAAACGACACCTTCAATTAGTAGTAAAATTCATATATCTTCTTTCTTATCCTAAACTTGTCTTTAGCACACCGAACAAATTGCTCTTTCAGTGCACCTTCACAGAGCATCCAAGGTCAACACTCTACTGCGTACTATTTTACTTTGCGTCAAAATATTTACCGAATTTCTGACCAGACAGAGATCAGCCCCAATTAGTTCGGATTCCGTGTTTCTATTGTATAAAGAACAGTTGAATACAGTAAGATTTTTAAAAGATAAGCGGCATTGCAGCGAGAAAAGTGTATGTTTCATTCGAAAACATAAAATGATGAGGATTTTCTAGAGTATATTTTTATTTTAATTTTCGAACTAACTGTAAATTTAAATTATGGATTTATTTATAAGTATGTCTGGGTATTCAGTATATTAAACTTTTCATTAAAATCTATGGAAATAATCAGTTCAAGTTTGAAAAAAAACAATTTGTGGAAAATCCTCATCATTCTATATTTCTTCGAGAGAACCCATTCCTCACGATGAAATTCCCGCCTCTTTCTTAATCTTAATTGCATTCAAGTTGAATTTTTATATGATTGCTCTATGTATCAAGGATTGAAAATGTAGGTACAACGCTACGTATCTTGTACTTGTTAAAATAGTTCTAAGAAATACTCATGTTTCCTCTTCCATTCAAAGTATTACTTCAAATTTTAATACAATACTTCTTTAATGCATCGTTAGGAATTCTGTAAGTTTCGTAAAATTTGGACTGAAAAGCTCTTTCATGATCCGCTTCTTCATACCCGACTCATTGTGTTGTGAAATTTGTTTGTTTGGCGAGTTCTATCATCCATTAAAGTTGCGGCCAACAGTCTAGTCATGCATGCAGCTGCTTGGAGAGACTCTTTCGGATTTCGAGGCTCTTCATTTTTTTGAGGAAGCAGTGATTTATTCAGCCGATGCAGGGACACCGTGGTAGAAAGTTTTTTGAACCGTATTACCTATAGTGATCTATCTTCATTAAGCCTTGTTCCCCTTAGTTTAGTGTTACGGTGATCTGCATCTGTTGTTTACAAGGAATTGTGCAGATCGGAATTCGACCAGCGGACAGGTCCCACGTCTTAGACAAAATCTACATCAGCCCGTAAGAACTCTGCTGGGATACTGCGTCTTCAGTCTTTCTTTAAAAAATCGAATTTGTCTTCGTTTATGCTGGAACCATCCACCACAACCTCTTGAACAACAACGATTCCTTGCGGTCCCAGGGTGGAAGACAACGCGTCTTAGAGCAAAGATACCAGAAACACAGAATAGGTCTTTAATGTACCAGAATAGGAGGTGCTGTGGAGTAAAAAATTACGAGCTTAATTTACAAATCTTGCAACACTCAACCATTGAGTTCATGTTATCGTCTGAAAATAAATTTGGTTCAATGAATCAAGAATTAAACTTTGTCGATTTCCCATAACGTCGAATGTAATGGAGCAAAGTTCATGCATTAAAATTTTTTCCTTAAACAGTTTCATGAGAAGAAAGCGTTCTAGATCAAAAACAAGAGTATTTGGAGTGGTATAAAATATTTTGAAAGGTAGAAATCCACTAAAAGAATCACGGCACTGTTGAATGTTTTCTTTGACTGTCGAGATGTTTTAAATTATTAGTTTCCATCAAGTTGGCAAGAGTTTCAACAAATAATATTGTGAGTATTTTTTGCGGCATTTGCGTTACCATGCCAAACCATCGTTTACTTTCATCAGCGACTGAGAGTAGAGCTGTAGGCGATAATATCAGGTATGCCCCCGGGCGCCACTTACCATTGCTATACCACAAATCGAGATCTATTTCCAGGACATGAATCTTTTTTTAGGACAATTTCAAAGATAAATCACTTTTCTCATACATAATCTAACTGTTAACTGTGGATCATAACTTTTAAAGACGCTTTTAACGTATCATATAAATAAAATTTGTGTTACGATAGTCTAGAGTACAGCAGAGAGCTTTTACTATCTAAATAAGGAGACGACCCCTTACATGGTAAATGTGAAATATCTGGCTGTGGGTATGATAGCGATAATTGTTCTCCGGATAAACTTTTTCCAGGGAATTTAGGTATGAAATATAAAAAAGAGTGTTCGTTTGGAAATTGGCCATCTTTTGTTTACATAAACCTTTTCAGTTATTGAATCATATAGTGTATTTTCGCAGCCTTTTCTGAGCGAAAAATTCAAAACAAAATGTAAGTTACGTTATGCCGGATTTTTCGAACGTCTTCCGGTAGGAAAACCCAGATCAGTACTAACTAAAATTTTTGCATTACTGCTTGTTTCTGAGCTAACGAGCCGCCACTCTGCGCTATAGATGCTATATGATTAATAGTGGATTTTTAAACATAATGTAATGACACACGAATCAAACTTGAAACATTCAGCAGCGATGTTTTGGAGTAGAGGTTCAAATCTCTATTTTTTAATTCACAGGCCTCGAAGTTTAACGCAGCTGATTCGAACTAATAAGTAAATGGTTTGTACGATCTCAGCTAGATATAACATGCTTTGTTCTCGTATATAGACGAATGCAGTTGTCTGCGATAAAAGTTTGCTACTCTAATATCGGCTTGTTCAACTTTTCGATTTCCCAAAGCTCTCCAGTAAGTAAAAAGTTTACGGACACATGTAGGGATCAGAGTACCAAAGATTTGTTTCTAACAGAGATTTTTAGCTAGTTCTAATGCTTTTTCATGCAAGCAAATAAGCGTGGAAAATATACGTTTTCATTATGCATTGATTGAGTTTTGGTTGTAAGTAAATGTTGGCTATCCACTCTTAAGTGCTAAAGATCAGAGAGTTTTAAATCCAATTTTAAATTCCATAATTTTTTAATATTCAACTCAATTTTTTAACACATTCGCAATTTACTTGTTGACTTTACATTAAGATTTCATTTTTTTAAAAAAATTTGCTTCTTTTATTTCATAATTTAGTTTACAAAATATGTTCAATGTTTCTCCTTTGAACATCCTGTAGCATAGTTATTCCAAAAATGATACTGTCGTCTGCAGAATGAATCATGTAGGCCAAACGTTCTGTCATCCATCAGCCGTAGCCTATTGAAGCTCACCTGGATTTAGATCACTTGAACATAAGTTACATAGATCATATTCGTAACTTTTGTTGGAAAAGGCAAATTGAAAATGCTAAAAGAGAGTAATTGTAAAAAAGTATTTTTGGTTTAAAATGACAATTACATATTAATCACTCCATTAAAACGTTCTTTTTTGTAATTTTTATGCCCAAATAGGGGCTGTAGAGCAGCTTTAGCCCCTAGTGGCGAAAATGTGAACTATTCTTTTGCTTTAAGAATTGATTATCCATGGTTTAAATGGTACGTATAGGAAATAGCATTACGTTTGGCCGAGCTCTTTCCTTGTAACTGAGCTCTAAACACCTAATATTAGACTCTCAGTAATCCGGCAGTTGTCCAATCCGGCCTTATTGTCCGGCGTCTTCTGCAAGACGAGTGGAGAGCGTTAAAGGGCAAACAAAGCGCTGAATGCCGGTGTTAGTGATAATCGGACAAAGTAAACAATATTTTATAGCTCATATTTTGAATTACGTTTTGAAATATTTTTTATACATAACATAATTTTGTACAATAAGCATAGGTTTTTGTATTAAAATATATTTTTATGAGCTTCCACTCATTCGGCCCTTCTAATATACTTTAATTATGATTCAGTTCTACATTAATATATTTATAAATAGATGTAATAGTACACACCACTTTTCTTATAAAAAGGGGGAAAAAAAAGAAAGCATCGTTTCATCTGCATGGTAGTTGTCAATCGTATTTTACTAACAAATTTATGCATAAATGGTATGTGTTTTGAATGTGATAGACCTAAATGCAGGATTTTGCACAAAGAGCAGTTCTCCTCCTCTTTGTGCTTCAGACGCTTGAGAAATATTACAGAGAATATTGGTTAAATTCATGCAAAAAACCGATCTTTGAGCTTTCCATTCCAAGGGAAATATACAAACTTTTCGAAGACATAAATCCTTATATCTGAATGTCCCTTCATTTGTTCTATGCTATGAAAAAGTTTTGTCTATCGAGTAATTTTTTCTTTTTAATTATAAAAAGTAGTGTTTTATCATATAGTTTACAACTTCAGATATATGTAGAAATATGAAATCTTGCCGAAGTTTTCTAAAATGTGTCTTTAAAAAGTAGGCATAAGTTACTTCAAAATTTCTATTTGAACTGTATTGACTAAAAATTTAAAAAAATGAACTGCATGAGAACGCAGAAAAACAAAAACCATTTGACAATAAAATATTTTAATTGGAGTAATAAAAGCAATGAAAGAATGGACGAATGCATCCGTGATTTTCCAAAAAGAACAGCATTATTCATAAAAGATTAACAATGGATTTGGGTTTTTGGCGTTTTTCTTTCAAAGTTGAAATTTCAAATTATGAAGACGTAAGAAAAAAGCTCTGAGTAACGGAAGAGGGATTGTCTTTTTATTGTCATGTTAACTAAATTGTATATCAGTAATGCATTCTGAGAAAACGTAATGAAAAGATAGTTAATCCTAATTTCAACGCAATATATAAATTACCACTTTATTTGAGGTCTCAGAACATTTAAATAGGAGGCGAAACTTTTGATATTGTCTCTATTCTTGTTATCACAGCTTTATTAAAGTGCTGCTCTTATATATAAGAGTTGCACAGTCTTAAAAAATGAGATGTAGATTTTGTTTAATTTTCGTCTTTAAAGTAATTTCTTTCTAATTATAAAATCTAGTGATTTCATATATATTTTCCAACTTCAGATATGAGTCGAGCAATCTATGTAAACTCTTTTGTCAGATTTTAAAAAATGAATTGAATGAGAACAGCGAAAACAAAACATTTAGCAATAAATTATTTTAATTGGAACGATAAAATCAATGCTAAAAATGTAAGAATGCGTCCGTATTTTAACAAAAGCGATAATATTATACATAAAAGTTTAAAAATGGATATATGAATTTTTGCATTTGTCTTTAAAAGTTTAAAATTCTTTTCAAAAGAAGATAGAAAAATATCTTCAGCTGCAGAAGACTTTTTCGTGAAATAAAGATTGTCCATTTTAAGTCATTTTAGATTAATTAATTAGTTTCGTCCCAAAGTAGCCCTCGTGTTACCACAAAACGGGATTTTAATATAAATAAATATCTAAATTCGGCAACTGTAATGAAAACATATTTAAACCTAAATTTGAGATCATAACATAACTACCACTATCTTTATGAAATAGTAAGTCAAAAATAAAAACTAAAAACCACTTACGTTGTCTACTATACAAGCAGCATTACTCATTTAAGTGCTGCTATTAAATGTCAGAGCGGCATAATCTTAAAGATTAAAATGTTGTGGCTGGATTCGCTTCTCATTAGTTTATGTTACGACCAGATGTTCATAAGCGATGGCAGCGCCATTAAACGGGCAGCTAAGCATTTTTCGGGATTTTATCTGTTTTTCACTTCTCAAGAATATCTAATGTATTCAGCTAGGCCTATCTTAGTTAAAGAGTCTACAGATTTTTCCATATTACTCGAGATTACAACTTGAAGGTTTAAAACATCTATGAAATAAATGAATGAAAATTTTCTAATTCATGAAATTGTTTTTTATCCTTCATTTGCTAGAATTCTGCTAAGTCATTTCTATGACTCGGAAATCAAAATATTCTAAATTATCATCTATTGTATCTTTCATTATGACTTTGAATTATTAACTGCGACACATTTTTATACTTAAAACTGATCCATATTTTGTAATAATATTAATGTAATTAACATTTTTTTTAATATCTCCTCAAACTTTTACTATATAATGAATGGGTTTAAACTGACAATTTAAATTGAAGATTCGGAAACGAAGGCATTTCGGGAACTGACCAGAAAATGATGAAATCGAAAAGGTAATTTGGCTCACCAAGCTTCACAGAAAGCTGAATTGCAACTTGAAAGATATTTCCAACTTTTAGAATTTCATTTGCGTGGTGTGTGCAATATTTCCATGCCTTATCGCAAAAAAAGAATATTCGGGAAGATATAAAGGTTTCTTTAAGAGAAAATCCAAATTTTTCCGCATGTTTTTTTCTCATAACTTGAAGAGCTTTTAACATAATTGTATGAAATATGTAGAATACTTGACAATACACAAAAAGTTTGGCCACGTTGCAATCAATCACCCTGTATAATTAAAATTGCTCTAAATTTACAATTACCAATGGGTACCCCTTCTTTTTGATATCATAACTAAATTTCTCATGAAAAGTGTGTCTCCGGCGCAATGATGGTTAGTATAGAAATTTGACAACTATTTCTTCATAAAGAGGGTCATCTTTCTATTTAGATAGCTAAGCTATCAACTATACTCTAGGCGTTCGTAGTAGAATTTTATTTAAGTCACATTTTAAAACCATTATTATAATTATGATCTACCGATAACAATAGATTACTACTTGATGTATGAGAAAACTTGATTGTGAATTGAAATGTTTTGAAAAAACCAATTAATATCTCCTGCTAACTGATATTCCAGTATTGGCGTAGCTTTAGTCAGAGGCGCCCGTCGCATGATTTCCCTTTTTCCCCATTCGGCAAATGCAGATGGCGGCCTCTACATGTTATTATTTTTCGTCCCCTTATCATGCTTAATTTTAAAAACAGACAGAATGCCGTGATCAGAAATTATCGGTAGTGCTGTCATAAAATCAAAGGTTTCAATTTCTTGGCCAATATTTGTTACACCTCTTTCCAAGTAATCTCTCCAAATACAATGTACAACTCTGATAAAAGTTTTTCCAAATTCTCAAAATACGCCTTAAATTCGTTTCCGTGAAACCCCTTCAAGGTTCTATGCGTTTCTTTTAGTGAATTAAAATCTCTTAATAATGCTCATGAAGAGAAAATATTAACCATGGAAATAAGAAAACGCCACACGGTAACATAACACGTTAATACACAGAATATGGAATAGTATTTATTGATTTTTTTTTTTTTGTCAAAAAATTCATGAATGATCATGGAATTGTAAGAAGGCGCACTATAGTGGTAGAAAACCCATGAGTCTTCTAGCAAAAATTCACGTGGGTTTTGACAAATTGCTTCACGCAAATATCGGAAAATACTAGAATAATATTATTATTGATAGTCTGGCCCGTTGGTAGAAACTAATAAAGCAAACTGGGAGGAAACTCAGGAATTACCATTCCAATCTCAAAAACGTTACGAGATAGCGGGAAAATGTCCGATACAAAATTATAGAGCGTCATCGATCTAGTACTGTGCACATTAATACTTAGAAAAGGGCGCTTAAAACGCACATTTCTTTATTCGAGATTTCCGAAATTGCACCGTCACATCGCGGAGCGCAGAGCCTTTTTACTATAGACACCACTTTAATAACTATAGCTGTCGTCGCTCTGATGTTAAGAGGGGTATAAGGGATATAAAGGCACATTCTGCATACTTATTTTAAATTTAGCATTACCGATTTGATTACAGTCTATATGCATTCCTCCCCTGCCCCTCCCGGTCACTACAAAACCAGGTGTTTACTTCAATTCTGCATCTCCATTTAACGAAAGGACTCGATTAATGCCCTATTCCCATGGTCCGTGTTTAGGTGCTCCTACTCCGTAGTGCGCCTTATCTCATGTCTTGGGGCCGTAAATTAAAAGATCGGGGTCAGAGCACCACATATATTTGTAAACTAACAGTGGTTTGCATCTATTTTAATTTTTCCTTTAGACAAGCAAATAAATATATGTTTTTATTATCCATTAATTGAATTTTGGTTGTCAGTAAAACATGAATATGCATCCCAAAATGCTAAAGCTCAAAGAGCTTTAATTTAATATACTACTCCCTATTTGAGTAAGGCTGGGTTTTCAGCAGTGTCTGTCATTCTTTCGAAACAAAACATTTCCCTCCTTTTGGTTATTTTATCATTTTGTTGGGGATCAGGAAAAGTGATTCCCGCGACTTATGAAATTAAAGTAGAAATTCTTCTATCTTTAATTTAAATTAGATGTGGTGTTCTCATTGAATTAATGTAGCAGTGCTTTATGTTTGAAAAGAAGTATTTTGGAAAAGGATATGAAGCCAGATGCGCTCTGTTTAATTTCACGATTTCAGAAAATTGCACTGATCAATAGACTCATCTATCACTCTGCTTATTAATTTGGTCAATATTTTTAATGCATTTTATGTAACCTATAATTATTTTTATTTATTTTTCCTTAGACATACAAAACTAATAGGGTGCCGTATAAAAATAAGAAATTCGCAAGTGTGCCGAGGATTCACGAAATTTGAACCACTGGAATAAGTGGTCAATTCATGAATCAACGTTATATAACAAAATGACAAATGCTTTATACATCTGTATGATGCATTCATGCTCGCACCTTCTTTCGATCACTTTTTGGCCCTTTTGTGTTTAAAATGCCATGCCTTTAGGCCAAATCATTCTTCCGCATCATCTCTTGTTCTTTTTTTTATGATTTTCTTAAAGTTTTCAATGACTTTCTGATCACTTTGTATTTTGCTTGTATATTTACATCCTGTATAATGAAGCATTTCCAAACTAATTCCACACAGAATAAATTAATCGAGAATGAAAATAAATTAACCGGAGCATAGAAAGGATGCACTTGTCACATGTAGCTGGATACGAAATTTCAACTGTTAAGAGTATTCTGTATATTTTGTCTTCATTTTCTAACACTATAATACTTTGACATTTCTGACTTTTGAAATGCAAAATATGTATATATTTACAGGTACATGAAAAAGGACGGTCTAATTGAGAAACCAGAACTCTGTAAAGCCAACGAATGAAAAACAAACCAACCATATCACCTCCTTCTTCGGAGGTCGAATTCCATCTAAAGCATTTTTCCAAAAGGCAAAACTCTGCAGCAAAAGGATTCCACCCAGCGATTCCTTATAAATCCCCAAGAGTAATTAAACATCATGAATACCTAAAAATAAAATTTTACGATTTGGTCAATGTCAAGTTCATAACAGAGATAAACTGGTAATTAAATTAATGTGCTTAGTGATTTCCACACCAACTACAATAAAATGTATCTTAATGAAGTTTCCATATTTTATAAAGCCATCATATAATTTTTACTTCAAATTATTGATAAAATTGAAGAACATATTAATAGCTGCTGCAATGAAGATCATTAGAAATTTTGAGTTTGTTCATCTGGGAAAGAGGTTTCCAAAGTGGTAAGCAAATAACTGGTTGAAAGCGGTGGAGCAGTTAGAGACAAACGAAAGAAAATGTTGGTAATGGCTGGAAACGCAAAGCATAAAATATCAAAATGAACGAGAAATTTGTAGATTTTTTTCGCAAGTTTGTGGTGAAAAGTAAATTATGCAACTCCGAAAGCCCTTTGGGCAGCTTCGAAGAGTGTTCACCAATAAATTCAGAGTGAAAGAAATAAAATATGTATTACTTCTTATGAACGCAGAAATTGCGAAAATATACTCGCTTGCATGTTTTAATAAAAAATTCCTCAGCAAGTTTGACGTAAGTCTGGTAATAAGATTTTATAGGTTTTCATCTTTTGATCACCAGACATCTTTTGGTAGGAAACAAAACCATTCCAGCATTCTTTATTGCTTTCGAAACAAGAAAATTCGAATTCTTTTATTATTATTGTTTTCATTTATTTTTCTTTTAACTTAAATTATTTGATTTATAAATCTCTATTAATGAGCAGTTTTCTTGCTGAGTACAGGTGATATGAACCGGGGCACTATGTGATATCATTCTCTGTTGCTGTATTGTTAAATGCAAACCAGGTTTCATGCCAACTTTAGCTGTAACTCAGTTCTTAATTCAAATGCTTTTGAATTATGACACATTTTATAACACAAAGCACCAAATGCAAAATATTTCCTTCCTACAAACGAGGACCTCAAAAAACAAAAATTATTACACATTTTTGTGGGAAAAAAAAGATATCCGAGCCGGTCATTCCAAAACAGCAACTTTTCTGAAACATAATATTCGTAACCCAGAATGATCATCCATTTATTGTATATTTTTAAATTGTTTGTCAAGCTATTTTTTTATTTTTACGTATGAAAGATTCTGAATTATCATGGTATACTACTGCAGACATGAGAAAAAATTTGAGGTCTCACAGAATAATACCATAAAATGTCTTTAAAAAGCAATTATTTTTTTAAAGAAAAATTTCTATTCGAACTGTTTTGTCTGAATATAAAAAAATGAAATCAATAACAGCTTTGAAAACTGAAAACCATTTAAGAATCAGAAATATTATTTGAAATAAAAAAAATGAATGAAAACATTTTAAAAAATATTAGTATACACCTTCAGCAATTTACCAAAAACGTTTTATTTAAAATGTGATTATCCATTTATTTTTGAAAGTTTAAAATTCAGTTCATAAAGACGAAAGAACCAAACTTTCATTCGTAGAAGAATTTTTTTTACAGTTCTTAAATGCGAATTATTGCTGCATTTTGAGCGAAAGTTAATGCAAACATACTTAATATTTATTTCAATGCATTAGATAAATTACCAGTTTATTTACATAATATTGTTATGTAAATACGAGTGAAGTATTATATGAAGTTGTATAACTAACCCTAAACCGTACGATGATGCTTACATAGATGAAGACAATGGAGCAATCCGTAGATACATCGATAATCCTAAACCTAGTTCTAACATCAAGCTCACCTCGCCACAAGAAATCTTATCTCTTATTAAGGGAATCAATCCCAGGAAGGCTACTGGTCCCGATGGCACTCCTAACAAAGCACTAAAACAAATTCCCACCAATTTAATTACCTTCATCACTAAAATCTGTAAGAAATGTCTTCTCTGCAACTACTTCTCCACCATTTGGAAAACAGCGCATGTCCTGATGTTCCCTAAACCTCGGCAAAATCGTAAACTTCCAGGGAACTATCGTCCCATCAGCCTCCTCAGCAACATTGGCAAAATCTTTGAAAAAATTATTCTCTCAAGATTAAAAGAAGAATGTCATGATCTTAGCATCATTCCAAACGAACAGTACGGTTTTAGAGCAGGCCATGGCTGCATTCATCAATTGCTTAGGGCAGCTAACACCGTCATCCAGGGTTTTAACCACAAATTCTACACTGGAGGAGTATTCCTTGATGTCCGCAAAGCATTTGACCGAATGTGGCATAGTGGTCTGATCTACAAGCTGATAAAGTTCAAAATTCCTAACTACCTCATAGTCATCCTTATTAACTACCTTAGAAACAGGACCTTCCAGGTCAAGCTCAATCATACACTCTCCGATATTGGAAGTATAAAAGCCGGAACTCCACAGGGAAGCATCCTTAGTCCACTACTCTATAAAATCTACACCTCTGATTTCCCCAAGACCAACCAAATCATGAATTGCTTCTTTGCGGATGATACTGCCATCTTAGCCCAAGGTAGCACCATAAATTATGTCATCCACGCACTTCAGAAAGGCCTAAATAACATTGAGAAATGGTGCACGCTTTGGCGTGTTGCCATCAACACAGACAAAACCCTTGCAGTCATGTTCCGTAAAGGTACATCTAGGAAAGAACTAAAACCTCTCTCGTTCTTCGATGAAGATCTCACTTGGGACAAAGAGGTCAAGTACCTTGGGCTAATCTTAGACGACAAGCTCACCTTCAGTAGCCATCTTAAATACAACACAGAGAAGTTCTGGGCCAAAGTTCACCTGCTCATCCCACTTATTGGAAGAAGATCTCCACTTACACTAGAAAACAAGTTAATACTTTTCAAACAAGTTCTGAGACCTATCCTCATGTATGCGGAGCAAATTTGGGGCCTCGCAGCATTTTCCAACCGTAAAAAAGCACAAATCCTCCAAAACAAAATCCTTAGAATCATAGTCAATGCTCCCTGGTTCGTTAGAAACAGCGTCATCCACAACGACCTGAAGATTCAAACTATAGATGAATTTATTAAAGAACTCTCCAGGAACTTCTTCCAAAAACTTGTAAACCACACCAACCCTACTGTCCTGGATCAACTCAATTATACCCATAATAATAGAATATATGCCTTTCCTTATGCCACTACAAAATGGTCCACCCCTCTTAAGCCTCCATAGTTCGCACATGCTACCTTGCCCCGCTGCATCATACTCTTTTTCTCCCATCGTTGCACTTGAATTCCATTTTCCAGCCCATTCCCCTCATTTGCCTGACAGGTTTTAACACGTACCCCATCTGATTTACCATTGGTGAAGTCTATGTTCCTCTAAATCTCTTAGCACTCATTCTGAGTAAAAGTGTCTTAGGCACTAAAACTTATAGCCATCCAATTCAAGTCAATGAAGTTGTATATCTCGGTGAATTTATTGGTTTTTTTTCAAGTGCTGCTCTTAAATGTAAGAGTGCTTAGTCTTTAAAACTGAGATTTTGAACTGTGGAGATTGCAATCCATCGGTGATAAACGATGTGGCTGCGAAAATCTTATTGGTAAATTAAAAGTATATTCTATTATTCTTCAAAAATTCTAATTTTAAACAGGAAGGAAGCTGCAATTAAAAAAAATTAAAGGTAATTAATTTTTTGTGCTGCATAAAATAAGGATTTTTTTATAATGAAAATGTTAATTTGTTACAGAAAATACACAAGAAATACTCATTCTATTTATTTTACGATTATCTCGTTTATTCGATATAAACAGTAATTAAAAATCACTTAGTTTTCCCTTTTAAAAAATCAGCTGCTTCTGATCCAACTTGTTAAATGATTATTGTGAATATTAGTTTCGAAGCTTCGTGGTTATTTTTCTAGTTGACAATCTATCAGATCTTCAATGAAATATTTTTAAATTGAGAAAATTGTATTTCATACTTATAAAGAAAATATATATAAAACTTTAAAAATGCCGAAAAATCCGCTTACAATCGCGAAAGTTAAGTATCAATTCCTTATTTCTTGAATAGGAGACGTTGTAGTCACTCACAAGACAGGATTTTCTCACCCAAGTTATTTCTCTATTGGTATGTAGAAACTGAAAGCAAAGTTGCATGAGAATCGCACAATATCAGTATAATGAAATAATTTAATGAGAATGAGATGTATTAAACCTTATGAATACTAAATTCGGAAATTAATTTTTCATCAACATATAAATAAATTCTTGAAAATATCACCACTTTCTTTTTTGAAATATTTCTTATATAAAGAAAATTAATTTTTCAATGTTTTGTCATTCCATACGTAAATAATCAAATCGGTTAAAAGTGTTTGGAGGTATTCCGAGCACAATGGTAACAAATAATTTTGAAGTTTGATGGGGTGAAAGGACACGCTTTCTACGCTTTTAAACTCAAATGTCCTTATGGATCGAAATTTTGTTGATAATAGATTTTTTTTAATATTAAAAGTATTACTTTAGTAATTTTTTTAAAGATAGTTTATATTTATAAATTTTCAAAACTATAACAACTGGAGTGATCAATTTGACCGTTAATGAATTTTATACGCTCATATTTCCTTTCTTTATTCTTCGATAAAGACTGATGAATATTAGAAACTAAAAATAAATTTTAACTATTATTTTAAGTATGAAAATTATCGTTTCCATCTTCTATATTCATTTTTATATCCAATTTTAGTAAATTCGAATTTTTCCAATAAATCGAATTCTTACTGTAAACTTCAAATTAACCAAGTTCCACAATACTTAAAAAATTGATCAACTTGTATAAAATTTGAGTAACGAGTGATTAAATTAAACACGTTACAAACAGAATAGTTTAACTTTTAAAGAACAGGAAATTTTAGAAATTATTTTACAAATTCATGTCTATTTAAATCTCAACATCAGTTTCTTCATGATTCATCAAATTCAAAAAACATTCTTTTAATATAAAAAAGAGTCATAATTATTTCTGTCAAGGGTTTGTTTTCAACTTTTTTGCGATCATAAAGCGGCTGTAAAAAACTTTTTGGTAAACTAAAACAATGTCCCATTATTCTACACTAATTCTGATTTTAAAACAGTTAGGAAAAGCCAAACAAAAATAAATGCAAAAAATAAAGGAGATTTGAACTTCCAGTTCGAAATATCGTAGCATGACCATGCTTTAGGCTTGATTGCATCAGTCGAGGCATGTTCTGCGTAACAGCTTTATCTCATGCAGTTTACAGAAAGAATGTCAGACTAAAAACATTATAATGTTAAAAAAAATCCAGTGCTTAGAAATATTTTAAGGCATTAATCCGTATCGAACTGAAAATTCTAATATTTGTCATTACTTAGTCGCGTGAGAAGATTTTCTTGATTATTAACAATATTTCTATTTTGCTGCAGGGGATTATGTATAATGTTACAGCCGTTATAAAATTGTAATTGAAACTATTTTTTTTAAGTTTATTTAAAAATTATTTTTTAAAAAATTATTAAAAAAGTGGTAACAAGAGTGGGTTTTGTTTGATAATATATTCCTGCCTTTTTCAGGTAAATTATTGCAGTCTCGAATTAATTTATAATTCAAATTTTGAAAAACCCTTTCTTAGTGAGCACCTACATCCCAAGAAATAACTACCTTCCGAATTTTGTGGCTCTAAGTCCAACGGTCTAACCCTACATTGCGACACGAATGATTTTTGCATCATGCTTCACGGAATTTACAGATAAACCTATAAACCCTATCACGTTAATAAACTTGACTTTAATAGCATAAGACTACATATAAATCAACATCTACATTTAATCCAAAATTATTGATTTATATCAAATGTTGGACTCAGTCAGTGGAAACGAAAACGTCAAAAATTCATGCTCGATTTTCTTCTCTATTCCATAAATTACTAATCCCGCCATATTAATCCATACTTATAAAAGGAAATGTTTGTATGTGTGCTTGTCTGCGTGCAGTGTCCAGAAGAATCTGTTGCACTTACAGCTATGAAATTTAGCAGACAGATAGACGTAATGGTGACTCAATCTCTCACCTCGAAGCCCAAATTTTATCTATAAGATTTTTTATTTAATATTTTGGGTTATTTTTTTTCGCACCTATTTATCAATAAAATAAGTTTTGATAATCGTAGGAAGAAAAATAGATACATCGGAAAGAACAAATAATTTTCTTTCTAATGAGATTTGTTTCGAACGTCTAACGTTGTTCCCTGAATTTTAAGAATTTCTTTTATAAAGTCAGTTTTCTTCCCGAAATTGCAATCTTAAAACTAATATCCCTCCATCCGACGTTCTAATTTCGTTGTCGCTTTCACTTTTTATGAGGTAATAAATTGAACATGTATCTTTCATTTAAAACAGCAACGGTTAAAATATCGGTACTTACGTATTAACGCCACCGAGGCTACAGATTGGCGGTAATGCGCCAATAAAGAGCAATCTTGTTTACAAAAACCGCCAAATTGGCGTTAATATGTAAGTACAAAAACCGCCAAATCTGTAGCTGCGGTGGCGTTGGCGGCACTTAAAAACCGCCAAATTGGCGCCACTTAAAAACCGCCAAATTTGCGTTAATACGTAAGTACAAAAACCGCCAAATTAGCGTTAATACGTAAGTACAAAAACCGCCAAATTTGGCGGCACTTAAAAACCGCCAAATTTGTAGCTTCGGTGGCGTTAATACGTAAGTACCAAAATATCTTATTTCTTTGAATTTTAATTAATTTTTTCCCGTGATGAGCCGAAAGATTTTCCTCGCAGAACGGAGGAACGACGTTGAAGCGTTTCCCCCCAAGGGCAGGTTTCTAATTTTAGCCACTAGAGAAGAACAGGGAGGTACAGTGAATTTACGAAGCTTGATGGCAAAGGTTTTATTTTTTTTATGCTCTTGATAGAACATTTTTTAACCTCGCTGGATCGCGTTTTGATTTATACTTTTTTCCATAGTTTAGATTTCTTTGTTTGGGCACGGGGAACGTCGAACGGGTATTAGTAGTTCAGTATACGTGAAAGTCGAGGCAACAACATTCCCGTTGGTGTTTAACTTTTTTATTGATTTTTGACTTCTACATTAATTGAAGCTGAAACGCATCAATTTTTTTTCTACGGTGAAAAATCAGTTATATGTCTTCTACAACTGTGTTTATAAGACATATAAACACAATTATTATACTTGCTTAATTCGATTTGACTTATTACCATGCACAAATTTGATACTGGTTCAGGAATTACGTGCCCATACTGAATCGTGAGTACGAACACTATAGCTCAAAAACGCTGGGTGGATGAAATTTGGTATAAAGTTTCATTACCACAATTTTACATGAGTATCAAATTTGAAACAAATCCATCGTCGCATTGACAGTCTGTCAGAAAAGAAAGGACTAACAACATCTAAAGAAAAGAAACTACGAACTAATAGTGTAACAGTGAAAATGCCTGTGCTGTACACAGTGTAAATATTTCTTTCTTTTTGTTTATTTCGTTTTACTTTTTTCTTAAATAAAAATTCCCTTGTCTTGCCCATCAAACCGTTCAGTGACCGGTCTTCTCACGGGTACGGGGATAAGAGACGCTTTCTCTTCTGTCACTATTATGGTCTATGAGAACGCGATAAATCAAAACGGAACCATCAATGTAATTGAAATATGGAATGGGGTACTGCCACCAATTTTAGATCTGTACGGAATTTTCGATTCAATCGACCAAAGGGAAGAGCTCCAAAACTCACACTCGATTTCCTTTACTGCATGACGAAGCTAAATACCAGCGGGAGTGGCCTTCCCGAAAACTTTCTCGCATACGAATAACACGGGTAGGGAATAATAGGGGAAAATACACTGCGCGACGGAAAACGTGTGGTATTCCCTAAGGTAGGGAAAACACTCGCTCAAGAGTTCGCGCCCTTTTTTTTGCGTCGTAGAATGATTAAAAAAACCGAATATGCGATATCAACGTCTTATTTTTAACCGATTTAGGCGAAAATTGGAGACAAATATACAATTGGTGTTTCAAAACTACATACGAAATTTCATTTATCTGAGTAATTTTGTTAAGACGTTATGGCGTTCAAAAGTATGCTATTATAGAGACTGACAGACGGTCAACCCGTTGACGGATTTGGCCCAAACTTTTATACGGACCTACATTTCTGATGAAACAACTGTGTACCAAATTTTATCCATTTAGCTATTTAAGCTTTTGAATTATAGAGTTCACATGAAGGCGGACAGACAGAATTCCCGTAGACGGATTTTGTCCAAAATTTGGTAGAAACCTACAAATTATGCGCCAAGATCACACACCAAATTTTATCCCAGTAGCTTTTTCGAGTTATCGTGTTCACAGACAGACATAATTTCAAAATTGTGTTTTTCGAACTCAGGGAGGTCTAAAACGTGGAGATTTGCCAAACTCTCGAGTTCGAATTTTTTGACGCTTACAATACTTTCTCTTTGTATACTTCGTACACGAGGAAGTAACAAGCAGCGCCGTCAAAGTCGAGGAAATAACACTCTCGCTGGTTTTTGGGGGGTTTTATATAGCGATCATATTCAAACACACTTGCCCAAAATTTATTTTACAATAAACGTTGGCTTGCAAAACATCAGAAAGTTACCGATTTTCTTACACTTCATTGACCGAACGAAGCTAGGTCTTGTTTTAACTAGGCATTTCGCTTATTTGTCCGTAAATATGTTTGTTACGCAGTCACAACCAAAGGCGTCGTTTGATTTCCTTCGAAATACGCGTTTTTAGGAAAGAAACTGAACTGGTCACATCAAACCCGATAGATGGCGCTGTCTAATTATTATAATTTCGAAATCTAACTTCCTTTTATTATTCTCACTTCTTATTAATATCCTGTTGTAATTGCTGTTCGTATAATGTGTACTCGTCATGTCTAATCTGTCTCATTACTTCTTTTTCACTCTAAACTCAAATATAATAAAATGATATCTTCTACAGAAGCACTCTAGTATGGCCGTGGATGAATGAAGAAGTTTCCTGACTCCAATTAGTATTTTATCCTCCGACCTTAAACATATTACAAAACGCTAAACTCTAACTCTTTGCTAAAATAAAAGATAACGCAATGAAAAAAACTATAAGAAAGGTTTAAAGGCAATTTATTTCACAAAACACAGCAATATATATCGATGGCAAAAGACTGTTGACATATCGTAGAACAGAACTAAAACAAAACAGAACAACTAAAAATACAAATTACGAAAGGCCCCAGCACGAAATTACAATAGAAGTTCGAAGATCTTATCGGGTTCGAAGTAGTAGACCGGGTTCTAACATGATACAGTTCTCAATGCGCCACACTAGTGATGCATTTGTGGCTTGGACTACTTTATGAGCTATTCTATATGGCACTGCGCAACTGATGCACCATGCTCTAAATGCGACTACAAAACGGTAAGCAATTCCTGTTATGCTACCTTTTATCAAATTTATTTCATGTCTAACACATTCTTTGAAGTCGTTAAAAACGATGTGTATGGAAGGATTTTTATTTTTTTATTCCATTTCAAGATGGTGGCGGTTTTAATGATTTCCTTTCATGTAATGTTTAGCATTTGCCACCGAGCCATGCTCTAAAAAATTGAAGACTACAAGACACTCTGAACGTAAAATTTTCCATAACTTTGCTTCAGTACAATTTTCACATAACCTTGCTCCAGTACATTTTTGACATAAATCTAATGGATTAACTGCAAATGTAGGGCAAACGTTAGAAGCAAAGTTCCAGAAAAAAGTGTATTTCTGGCCTACCTATAGCTAGACTATGTGAGTGAATGCCATCCGAACTCCTTCTAAATTTGGGCTATCACGAGAAGGCTAAGTTCTGACATTTAAACTAAGATCGGTCTTTCCCCACCCATTCAAGTCCAAATAATAGGCACGTCATTCACGGAGGCTCCGAATTGCGCTACTGCCGCTCTTCGGTCCCCTTCTCCTCCTCCCCCATATTGCGGATTTCTGATTTCCAAGCCTCGTCTAGGAGTACCATTCCAGGCAGCACTATTATTTTCCCGCTACCCTCGCAGAGAGGTCCCCCAAAAGGCCATCCGGACATTCCACTTTGATTTCAAACTATTCGGAATTCCAACACTTCCATTCCTCTAATCCAATTTTCATCGGTTTCTCGCACTGACGAAAGGTTTTTCCTTCCCGTACTCCAAAAATTCCAGTGTGGAACAACGATGAATGCCCCGCTTGACAGCATTGGCTAAGCCTTAAAAGAAGGCGACGAAGAGCAGATCCTGAATAGTATTTTTATTTATTTACATATTTTGTTATTTACTTAAATATTATTTATTTATTGTTTTCTTTATTTTTTACATATTTATTTATTTTTATATTTTATTTTATTTATTATTTATTTTTTTGTTTATTTACCTATTTATTTATTTATTATGTTTTTTATTTACACATTTATTTATTTATTGCTTTATTGCCCTGCTCGTCAGCATTGGCGAAGCCTTCAAAGAAGGCTATGAAGAGCAGATCTTGAATATTATTTATTTATAATTTTTGTATTTATTTACATATTTTATTATTTATTTAAATTTTTATTTATTTTTTATTTTATTTTATTTATTAATTTTATTTAGTTTATTTATTCTATTTTATTTTATTTATTTTATTTTTTTACATATTGTTATTTTTTAGGACGCGAGGTCTACTGTTCACAGAACAAGTAGCTTAGAACTGCCTTTATATTTTTCGTTTCGAACAGAACTCGGTGAACAGGACAGAAAAGTCGATACAATTTTGACAAAGCCCAACGCTCTTTTAATAAAAACCAAAATGAAGCAATTTCTATGTCAATATATAAAGAAAACCGATTCGACAGGGGAGGGAAAAGCATATTTTGGTTTTCTTTTTCCCCAAATCCTTCTTACAACCACTAGAGGGAGGAGTTGATCCCACGTAATACCCCGCACCGTGAAATATATCGTTTTCGGATCACTTGCATTTGTTCCACAATACCCACACAGAAATCGAGTAAATGGTGGACATTGGGGTAGTTTACTGTATTGAATGCTCTGAGGATTACAGTTACGGTGAATGTGTTGTCCTAAACTATGTTGAGGTTAAAGCTACACATTTTTTTTAACGTATGTGTGGTTTTCCCATTACAGTTTCTTTCAAATAAAGATTATTAAGAGATGTTTCAAGTCTCTAAAAAGATTTAATTGAAGCACTTTTTTGATGATGTTTTTATTTCTTTATTTACTTTTTTAGATTTAAATTACAATTCATTATTTTAAATATCAATTATTCTTGCAATGAAATTCGTTTTCAGTTTCACTATCAGGATGTAACCCGCTTATAGAATCAAAATTTAATTAAATTAATCGATTAATTTATAATAAAGTTCTGAAAATATTAAATAGACACACATGCATACACACAGTAAGAAAATATAAAAAGACACAAAATTCATCGACACACATAAGTTTCCAAAATTCATATCGGAGCATATTCACTGTGAATATTCTACTGCAGTAAGTACGTTATTTCTTGCAAATTTATTTGTTCTGAAATAATAGCATCACTTCCCACAAATGTTGTTTGTTTGGTAAAAAAACTCGATATGTATTACGACCTAAAAATTTCTTATTTATTCATTAGAGAGATACTCGGTGGCGGCTCGTCCATTAGGGTTGCAGAGTTGCAGCATCTCCTGCAATTATTTTAAAAGTTTTTATTTTTGTTTCTATTTTAATTTTCTTACTACGCTTTGAGCGTTCGATTATCACTGCAAATGGGGGGGGGCGCCTAAAAAATAATATAATTGTGAAAAGAAGTCAGAGAAAGAATCAGGAAGTAAGAGAGACGCAGGTTAGAGCTGCAAAGCTGGTAGCCCTCGAAAGCATTAAAATCCGTCCACTGCGCAAGGCTGAGACATGACTGGTGAGAAGAAAGTTACCCTTTCTTCCTTTGAAACCAAATGTCCCAGAGTTTCATTCCGACCATCTCTGGTTGGTGCGGGGGTCAACTAATAGAGAAGGGTGCTATTTTCTTTTCTTTTCGCTCTCCCACTAAAAGTTTTCTTCGCTTCCTAGTTATGTTTTTCTTTTCGATTTCTCTCACGCGCTGTTTATGGCTTTCTGTTTTGCACCATGTTGCTTCAACAAAAGAATGTCTTTATTTATCGAGTATTTGATTTTTTTTTCTTTGAAATCATTCTTCGAATATGGGTATGTAGATAATTTACTAAAGTATTATTTAGAGAGAAATTCTTATATAGAGTGATCAATCGAATTATCATTAGAGGTAAGAAAAAAATAACGTTGCTGATGTTTAAGACGTATTTTCACAGATTTCGTTGTGCGAAAAATTAGCTATAAAAATGCAAGTCGTGTTATTCCGGATTACAACATGGTTCAAACGTCTTCAAGTATGAAAACCCAGGACCAAAGGTGTAGCAAAGCTGAAACGCCGTTCCGGCACTTCATTTTTTTGAACGAGAAAAATTATAATAGACTCTTTATAACAGGATAATGTCTATCACCCGTGTTTGAGCATTCCAGCACTGCTTATTTTACACCTACACCACTGCCCAGTGCAAGCGAAACTTTTTGAACAACTGCTTGGTTTTGAGCTGTCGAGGCGGAATATTCTCCCCTCGACTTTCTCCTATACTCACACATTAAACATTTGTTACTTTTTCCCATTGACCTTCTGTGTCCAAAATTTGATGCAGATCTAAAATTTTGGTGGCAAGACCACATAGCCAGTTTCATTTATACAACTTGTTGCTCATTCACATAAATGACGTCACCCCATATCCCTAGTGCCTTTAACTTCAAGGGGTAAAAGCCAATTGGATGGATGCAGAGTGGATGAGTACAATTACTTCCATTAAAGAGTTCCGAATGATCCTCGCGAACACAGCACCCTGAACAACTTTAAGCACCCACTCGCATGTTTTTTTAAATTTTTGAAAAACCACGAGAGTTACACTGGTGCAATTACAGATAAAAATTTCGTCTGAGCAGCATACTCTTAAAGAACTTGTCATTTTCGCTCGTTATTTTACATCCTTGTTAATGTTGATACAAGCACTTGCGGGCACGTAAGCTTTTCCTGACACACATTTTCATTCTTGACTGCAGCACTAAAAAGATACGTGTGCCAATAATCACATGTCACTAAATAGCATTCACACACACACGAATGAGCAGATCGACAGATAGTCAAATCAATGGAGGGGTTTGGTAGAAAATCTGATGCAGATCTACTATTTTGATGCAAAAATAATGTGCCCAGTTTGATTGAACAAGCTGGTTGCGTTTTTGAGGTATCGTGTTAGCATTCTATCTGACGGACAGACAGGCAGATTTTCGATTTCATTCAAAATTAAACAGAAATCAACAACATTTGTGTAAAACCCGTTTACCAAATGTCATTCATGTAGCTCTTTGAGTTGTGTGCACATACACACAGAGAAAGAGACATTTATGATTCCAAAATTGCTTTTTTCCGACTTACGGAGTTCTAAAACGTGGAGTTTCATCAAAATTTCAAGGCCGAATTATTCAATGTTTACAGTAATTTCTGTTTGTATACATAGTATACGAGAAATTGAAAGAGGATGGAATCCTATTTATAGACATAATCCTTATAAATATAACTCACAAATTGGATGCTTGGCTTAGGTATTCGTGTGCGTGCCAGTACTTATACATTTTTCCTCGACCTGAGCGTAATTTAATTTTATTAAAGCCCGTTTTGAAGCAACACGAGGGCTAATTTCGGAATGACCTCATAATTTTCAACTACAGTCAAATGACGAGAGCGACACCTGAGCTAGCACTCCTGCTCTCCATATATCCGCACCACGCCAGCGGGAGGATATTTGGCCCCTACTCATGATTTTGCTTGAAGCAGGCTTGTATATATGGCAGATCTTCAGTGCAATCGAGTTTCGAGCCTGTGGAGCCCTCCGCACTTCAGGCCGGGACCTTACCACTAGACCACCTCCGCCACTCAACCTGAAGTAAAACCGGGACGTAGTGAAAGCCGCAGAACTTTGGCTAAGGAGCATTTTAAATCTGGCTACAAAAGTCGCTAAAAGTGAGGTCTAGGATTGAGTTGATAAAGGTTTGACTTATTTTGAGGTGGGAGTAAAAGACTTCAAAAGAATTCAATTCAGACTGTCTCAAATTACGGTGGTGAAAAGGAAAGGGAACAGTTGATAATTGCATATGGGTGCGCGTGTTTCCCTTAATTGTGGGCGATGATTGTTTGACAGCTGATGATTGGGGCAGGACGACTTGATTTGGTTTAAGAATTTTCTAGACATCTTCTGTACATAATCTTGAATTTTAATCAATTTTAATGTCTTTACGTATGACACCATTTCTAACGTACCGTTGCACATTTGTCATGATACGGAGAATTTTATTCTGTAGAATTTGAATTTTTTTTCCTGCAAAGATAGGTGCTTACGAATAAAAATCAGAGTGGATTTTAAATAGCTCAATTTCAGCGTCATTCTTTCATAGACGAAAATGGCAACTCACAGTATCGCCAGCCTAAAATTTTCCCTGTTAAACTGGATCATTGCCACTTGTTTTTTAAGAAAACATAAGCAATTTCCATTTGAATTTTGATATGATTGAGCAGAACTTTTCCAGAAATTTTGGTTTTATTCATACCTACTTTACGGAGTTTCTTCAATTAACAACTGAATCCTATTCAAGTTCAAAACGGCATGAAAAAATGCTGACCTCTTTCGCAGTTTTGTCACGTGAGAAAATAAATCACGAGCGATCGAAATATTTGCCCACCCATTCCGAAAGGATTAGTGCTCTCTTCCGTGTCAAATTTGTAAAATCGTGTTAAGTTTTCGAGGTTTCCACATTTTGCGATTTATCTTTTTCCATTTTCGTCGCTCGCCATTTTTCAATAGATGTAATTATTCGTAGTAAAATGTGTGTTAAAAGTCGATTATAAATTTTTAGAATAAGGAACTGGCGTTAAAGAAAAAAAGAATACAAGATCTGTTTTTCATCAGTCTTTAAAAGTTTACTTTTTTGCCCTTCCTCCAAATACAATTAATTTACAAAAGACTCTGCTTTTATCTGCATTAACAAAATTTCAATTAGATACTACTTGCTTTTATAAGTATTAGCAAAATTAGAATTAAATGCCCTTTGCTATTAACGTATTTTTGAAGGCATTAAGAATGGAGTTCCGTATGGTTAGAATCGTTGAAGAAAGTCGAATATTACCTGAAACAAAATCATTAAAACAACCACAATTTTTAAACGGAATTAAACATTAAAAACCCTTACATATGCGTCGTTCTCAACGACGTGAGGAAATATTCATTGCAATTTCGAGAAAAAATCAACAGCACGCTTAATCTTGACTGCGTAACAAACATATGTACAGATAAACAGATGAAATGCATTTATTAAATGAATTGAGTAGGAGAAAATGTTACTTTGATTTTATTGAATATTTTACGAATGTTAAACGTCAGTGAGCAGGTCATCAGCACTTATCCATAAGGTGTCTTTTTCTGCTCTGTGACGTTAAGCACTTCTCCCTCCACTTCCCTTCACTTGAACAAATGTATTCCAAAATTAAATTGGTGCAGAACGTTTGATGTGTATTTCATGTATGCTAATTTATTTCAATACTGAATGACATTTTTAGCAATGAAATATTGTGGAGGAAAAATCCAAATCACCCAGCATTATTATACAGTCGTTCATAGCATATGGGAAGAGAAAGTTTCTTTTAAAAATAATGTCTACTAAAAGAATTTGTCTATAAGTTTCATAAGGAATTGACTACATATGTAAAATTGCACTAACTGCAAACTTTCCTATGGCAACACACTCTTTTGATTTCAAAAATAAATTCTTCATGAAAAAACTTTCAATGGTACAAATTTTGTTTAATATATACGTAGGGACATATATGATATTTTTTTCAGATATAAAGGGGTATTCTCCATATTTTGATTGCTAAGCTTTCTGCTATTCTCTAGAGGGCGTAGTATCATTTTTATTTATGTGATAATTTAAAAATTACGATCGACATTTTGGAATATAACTATTTGATACATGGCAAAGATTTATTTTTGCGTTGAAATTTTCTGAAAATAAGTTTGATTCAGATGTGAAAATACAAATTCAAGAGCATTATAATTCTGTTTAATTGCTCGTCAGCCTTGAAATGCCATTACGTTAGAACGTGAAACCGCGATTTTTTTTTTGTTTCATGAGTGAAACGCAGGAAGTAAAAGTCTCCTATTGATTTAATGAGATGTTAATATTACTGTTAAGGTAATATCTTGCTGAGAGAGCGAAAATATTTAGCATGACATTTCCTCCAAATCTTTTATTTTTGAATTCTTTTATTAGTGCATAATATTTCTTTGATCATTGCTTGATATACAGGGTGATTATGATGAAAATGTAGGAGTTAATAGCACAAATACAAAGTGCTCAGCCAAACGCTCTGACATTTCATATACATAATATTAGGACCTTGGGAAACCGATATGAATAAATAGTCCTTATTTTTGTCGCCAGGAGCAAAAGTGGTGCTGCAATCTCAATTAGGGCAGTAAACAGGAATGAAAAGGAAATAAAATAGCGTGTCACGTGGCTGAAAATTCCATTTAAAAATTCTACTAAAACAAAAATATAATGGACATTTTAACACAGAAATAAATTTTGAGCATTACCATTTCATTTTTAAACATTTAACTAAATTTTTTCATATCTGCAATTCACTTGTTGAGTTTACAATTTACAGCTTATTTTTCACAATTTTGCTTTTGTTTCATAACTTAAATTTAAAAAATATGTTTAAGATATCCCATTTCAGCATGTTGTACTATGTATAGTCTGAAACTCACACTATTGACGGTGGAATGTACCAAGTCTGTCCATCTGTCTCATTTGCAGTGCTGGACGGTCCCCCTAGTCAACAATTGGTGAAATCCACATTTAATCAGAAGTCAAGAAGTTGGATGATGGAGCCCATAGAGGCTTAATCTCCGGTAATATCATGTGGAACAATATGAGGTGGAAATATATCATTGTGGAAGATTGTGTTTTTTTTCTATCCAGAATCCATGATGTGGTGAACTTCAGACTGGAAAGTCTAAGTAATATACACCGTCTTAAGGCGCGTATACACTTGCAGGTTTTGGTATTAACGCGCTTTTTCAATGAATCTTCACTAATCCACCCATTCGCATGATCAGGAAATACCCTTGTCTGATATTTGCCGGATTACTGAGAGTTTCTGCTCTTTAATTATCACCACCTTGTTCATTAGTATAATTATTAATAGACCTAATGAAAACCTAACCACTTTTTATTTCGAATTCAAATAAAGGAGTATATCATTTCATCCACAGTTAAAAGCAACAAAATGATTAGAAATTACCATGCACAATTATTTTCGAGTTTACAGAAATCATAAACAATATCTTTAAATATAAACTATTTTCCAAAGTAGTTGTGCCACTTCTTAAACCCAGAAAAGACCCCACTCAGCCAGAAAATTATAGGCAATCTCGCTACTCAGCACACTCAGTAAACTAACTGAAAACTTCATTTTAGATAAATTAAACGTGCATCTTGTCGAAACCAAAATCCTTCACCCGCAGCAATTTGGCTTTAGGAAATCCTTAACTATAACGCACCAACTTTTAAGAGTAGTCGAGAATATTACGAGTGGCTTTGAAAAAGGTGAATGCACTGGAGCGGTCTTCTTAGACGTACAGAAAGCCTTTGAGAGAGTTTGGATCCAAGGACTAATCCATAAACTTATCAAATACAAAACTCCACCCCATTTCCTGACCTTCAAAAATCTTACCTCGAAGAGAGAAAATTCGCAGGTAAAATTGGTAACAGCATTTCCTGAAACCAAAATTATGAGAGCAGGTATTCCACAAGTAGGGAAAATCTCCTCGGTCCTCTACTCTCTTTATGTTAACGACATTCCAAAAACCCATAAAACATTATTAGGTATGTACGCAGACGGCACTGCCATTCTTGCTAAAAATAAAAGCCATAAATATACGGCAGTCGCTTTAAATCAACATCTAGCGAAACTGGACGACTGGATCTTGAAATGGAAAATTGCCCTTATCGTTAAAAACACAGAAGCAGTGTATTTCGGCAAGGGTAGAAGAAAGCACAAACCAATAGTTAAAATTAAAAACCAAACGATCACCTGGTCTCAGCAAGCCAAATATCTTGGCGTATTACTAGACGAAAAATTAACCTGGAAAAATCATATTACAACAACAAAACTAAATTTCGGGAAGCTTCAAGGAAACTTTTCCATCTAATAGCACGAGATTCGGAAATGAATAGGAAATACAAATTGTTTGTCTACACTGCGATCTTACGTGCAATAATTACTTACGTATTCCCCATCTGGGGGGCAGCAGCCAAATCAAATATCAGAATGCTTGAAATTCTAGAAAATAATATAATCCGTCTAATATGTAATGCTGGATGGTATATGAGAAATGAAAATATAAGAAATGCAATTAAGCTAATCTCTTTAAAGGAATTTATCAAAAAAGTCTCAACAAAATTCTATCATAATATTGATAAAATTGATAATGAAGCCATTCAGCAACTTGAAAATTATTCTCCCGATACGAAAAGTAAAAGACCTGGAAGATTCTATTATAATTGTAATTATAATTGATAAAAATTAGGAAAAGCTATTCTTGCTAACTTTTTGTGACCCTTGCCCTCCACCCCATTCTTCCCAACAATTTTTAAAATCCTTAAGAGCAGCTGCAAACGGCATGTCACTTCCCTATCCGAGCAATTAACGAAAATTTATCACATCCAAAGACATGAATTCTCTCAACAGCAGCAGCTACTCTTTACAGGCACCAGTTCTTGCAGTGCTCCAGCAACAATCCCACAAGACACAGATGGACTTCCACCCACACAACCTTTGCCTCCAACAACAGCAGCAGATCATCTAATGCGCAGAAAG
Organism: Araneus ventricosus; assembly: GCA_013235015.1. Classification (NCBI taxonomy): domain Eukaryota; kingdom Metazoa; phylum Arthropoda; class Arachnida; order Araneae; family Araneidae; genus Araneus; species Araneus ventricosus. The sequence goes on along the minus strand of BGPR01003404.1, from coordinate 109,522 downwards.
GAAATTATCCAGCATCATCAACTTACCATTACGAGGGATTAGGCCCCAAAAATTGCTTGCTTCATTCATTACCGTTAAAAGCAAACTAGTGTTCATACGTGCTTTATTAACAACTAGGCGCTTGATTGAAATGCGTTTCGAATATGACACATTTCATAAAATAGGGAATAAATACAGTATATTTGCACACACGTTAACAGAAACTTTGCAAATGCAAAACATATCACAGACAAATTCGCTTATCTTTACGCATGAAAGCTGATGAAGCCATTCCAAAGCAACGATAACAAACTTTTCATAGACATAAACGCCTTTCTAACTTCGAATATCCCTTCATTTATTCTATGTTATAATTTTTGTCTTTCGAGTAATTTCTTTCTAATTATAAAATCGAGTGGTTTCTCATATATTTTTCAACTTCAGATATGAGTAAAGCAATCTATTTAAACTCCTTTGTCAGAATTTTAAAAATTGAATTGAATGAGAACAGCGAAAAACAAAACCATTTAGCAATAAATTATTTTTAATTTAACAATAAAATCCATGCTAAAAATGATTGCATCCGGAACTTACCAAAAACAATAACATTATAAATAAAAATTTTGGAATGGAATATATGATTTTTTTTGCATTTGTCTTTAAAAGTTGAAATTCATTTCAAAAGAAGTTAGAAGGACGTCTGTAGTTACAGAAGACTTTTTCGTGAAATAACAGTTGTCCATTAAAAGTCATTTTAGTTTAATTAATTAGTTTCGTCCCAAAGTAGCCCTCGTGTTACTACAAAACGGGATGTTAATATAAATAAATATCTAAATTCAGCAACTGTAATAAAAACATATTTAAACCAAATTTGAGATCATAACATAACTACCACTATCTTTATGAAATAGTAAGTCAAAAATAAAAACTAAAAACCACTTACGTTGTCTACTATACAAGCACTATTACTCATTTAAGTGCTGCTATTAAATGTCAGAGCGGCATAATCTTAAAGATTGAAATGTTGTGGCTGGATTCGCTTCTCATTAGTTTATGTTATGTTCTTAAGCGATGGCAGCGCCACTAAACGGGCAGCTAAGCATTTTTCGGGATTTTATCTGTTTTTCACTTCTCAAGAATATCTAATGTATTCAGCTAGGCCTATCTTAGTTAAAGAGTCTACAGATTTTTCCATATTACTCGAGATTACAACTTGAAGGTTTAAAACATCTATGAAATAAATGAATGAAAATTTTCTAATTCATGAAATTGTTTTTTATCCTTCATTTGCTAGAATTTCTGCTAAGTGATTTCTATGACTCGGAAATCAAAATATTCTAAATTATCATCTATTGTACCTTTCATTATGACTTTGAATTATTAACTGCGACACATTTTTATACATAAAACTGATCCAAATTTTGTAATAATATTAATGTAATTAACATTTTTTCGAATATCTCCTCAAACTTTTACTATATAATGAATGGGTTTAAACTGACAATTTAAATTGAAGATTCGGAAACGAAGGCATTTCGGGAACTGATCAGAAATTGATGAAATCGAAAAGGTAAATTGGCTCAACAAGCTTCACAGAAAGATGAATTGCAACTTGAAAGATGTTTCCAACTTTTAGAATTTCATTTGCGTGGTGTGTGCAATATTTGCATGTCTTATCGCAAAAAAAGAATATTCAGGTAGATATAAAGGTTTCTTTAAGAGAAATCCCAAATTTATCCGCATGTTTTTTGCTTATAACTTGAAGAGCTTTCAACCAAATTGTATGAAATATATAGAATACTTGACAATACACAAAACGTTTGGCCACGTTGCAATCAATCACCCTGTATAATTAAAATTGCTCTAAATTAACAATTACAATGGGTACCCCTTCTTTTTGATATCATAACTAAATTTCTCATGAAAAGTGTGTCTCGGGCGCAATTATGGTTAGTATAGAAATTTGACAACTTTTTCTTCATAAAGAGGGTCATCTTTCTATTTAGATAGTTAAGCTATCTACTATACTCTAGACGTTCGTAGTAGAATTTTATTTATGTCACATTTTAAAACCATTATTATAATTATGATCTACAGATAACAATAGATTACTACTTGATGTATGAGAAAACTTGATTGAATTGAAATGTTTTGAAAAAACCAATGAATATCTCCTGCTATCTGATATTCGAGTATTGGCGTAGCTTTAGTCAGAGGCGAATTATCGGTAGAAATTATCGGTAGTGCTGTCATAAAATCAAAGGTTTCAATTTCTTGGCCAATATTTGTTACACCTCTTTCCAAGTAATCTCTCCAAATACAATGTACAACTCTGATAAAGTTTTTTCCCAGTTCTCAAAACACGCCTTAAATTCGTTTCCGTGAAACCCCTTCAAGGTTCTATGCGTTTCTTTTAGGGAATTAAAATCTCTTAATAATGCTCATGAAGAGAAAATTTCAATCATGGAAATAAGAAAACGCCACACGGTAACATAACACGTTAATAAACAGCATATGGAATAGTATTTATTGATTTTTTTGTCAAAAAATTCATGAATAATCATGTAATTGTGAGAAGGCGCACTATAGTAGTAGAAACCCATGAGTCTTCTAGCAAAAATTCACGTGGGTTTTGACGAATTGCTTCACTCAAATATCGCAAAATACTAGAATAATATTATTTTTGACAGTCTGGACCGTTGGTAGAAACTAATAAAGCAAACTGGGATTAAACTCAGGAATTACCATTCCAATCTCAAAAACGTTACGAGATAGAGGGAAAATGTCCGATACAAAATTATAGAGCGTCATCGATCTAGTACTGTGCACATTAATACTTAGAAAATGGCGCTTAAAACGCACATTTGTTTAATCGCCATTTTCGAAATTGTACCGCCCCATCGCGGAGCGCAGAGCCGTTTCACTACACTTAGACACCACTTTAATGACTATAGCCACCGTCGCTCTGATTTTAAGACGGAGATAAGGGATTTTCAATTCTGCATTTCCATTAAAAGAAACGGCTAGACTATTGCCCTATTTCCATGGTTCGTGTTTAGGAGCTCCCTGTTCGTTGTGCGCCTTATCTGACGTCATGGGACCGTAAATTAAAAGCACGAGATAGGAGCACCACATATATTTGTTTACTGACACTATCTGTTTCTAATTTTTCCATACAAATAAAAGTATGTTTTCATTATCCATTAATTGAAATTTGGTTGTCAGTAAAACATGAATATTCACCCCATTGCTGAAGCTCAAGGAGCTTTAATTCTATAGTCTACTTTCTATTTAATTTAGGCTGGGTTTTCAGCAGTGTCTGTCATTCATTCGACAAGAAAATCACCTCCTTTCGGTTAATTCAGCAGTTTATTGGGGTTCAGAAAAAGTGATTCGCGCGACTTATGAAACTAAAATAGAGGTTCTTCTATCTTTAATTTAAATTAGAAGTGGTGTTATCATTGATTTAAAATATCAGTGTTTTATGTTTGTAAAGAAGTAATTTGTGAAAGCATATGAGGGCCGATGGGCCTCTTCTGATTCTTCGGTGGCTGAATTCCATGTAATGCATTTTTGAATCACTAATCCATCTAATGCATCTCTTAAGCAAAAGGATTCCACCCAGCGTTCCCGTAGAAATCACAAAGAGTAACTAAACATCAAAAATACCGAAATATAAAATTTTGCGATTCGGTCTATGTCAAGTGCATAACAGAGATGAACTGGTGATTACGAAAGAAAATTCCGCCGCTCATTATCTCGCGCCTTAAATGTGCTTGGTAATTCCCATGCCAACAGCAATAAAATGTAACTTAGTGAAGTTTACATATTTTTTAATGCCATCATTGGATTTTTATTTCAAAGTATTGATAAAATTGAAGAACTTACTGATAGCTGCGGCAATAGAGGTCATTAGAAATCTTGAGTTTGTTCATTCATCATCTGGAAAAGAGGTTTCCAAGGTGGTAAACAAATCCCTGGTTGAAAGCGGTGGACCAGTCAGAGACACCTGAAAGAAAATGTTGGTAATGGCGGGAAACGAAGCATAAAAGATTAAAATGAACGAGAAAGTTGTAGATTTTTTTCCGAAAGTTTGTGGTGAAAAGTAAATTATGCAACTGCGAAAGCCGTTTGGGCAGCATCGAAGAATGCTCACCAATAAATTCAGAGTGAAAGAAATAAAATATGTAATATTTCTTATGAACGCAGAAATTTCAAAAATATATTCGTATGCCTGTTTTAATAAGAAATACCTAAGCAAGTTTGACGTAGGTCTGGTAATGAGATTTTATCTGTCTTCATCTTTTGGTTACCAGACATTTTGTGGTAGAAAGCCAAACCATTCCAGCATTATTTTTTGCTTTCGTAAAAAAAAAAAAAAATTCGAATTATTATTGTTTTCATTTATTTTTTCTTTTAATTTAAATTATCTAATTTATAAATCTAGTAATAGTAATGATCTCGTCTCTTGCTGAGTAGAGGTGCTGCGAACCGGGACACTATGTGATATAAATCTTTGTTGTTGTGTTGTTAAATTCAAACCAGGTTTCATGCCAGCTTTAGCTGCAACTCAGTGCTTAATTCAAATTCTTTTGAAATATTACACATTTTATAGCACGAAGCATCAAATGCAGGATATTTTCTTACTACGAACGAGGACCTCAAATAACAAAAATTATTACACATTTTTTCGAAAAAAAAGATCTCCGAGCCGTTCATTCCAAAACAGTAACTTTTCTGAAAGACAATACTTGATAACCCAGAATGCTCATCCATTTATTGTATATTTTTTACATTTTTGTCAAGCCTTTTTTCTTTTTACGTATAAAAGATTGTTAATTATCATATTTCACTATTGCAGACACGAGAAGAAATTCGAGGCCTTACAGAATAATACCATAAAATGTCTTTTAAAAGTTATTACTTTTTTAAAGAAAAATTTCTATTCGAATTGTTTTGACTGAATATAAAATAATGAAATCAGTAAGAGCTTCGAAAAACTGAAAACCATTTCAGAGTCAGATATATTATTTGAAATAAAAAAAATAATGGAAACTTTTAAAAATATTAGTATACACCTTTTTTGTAATTTACCAAAAACAGCAACATTTCATTCAAAATGGGATTATCCCTGTATTTTTAAAAGTTTAAAATTCAGTTCATAAAGACGCAAGAACAAAACTTTTATACGTAGAAGAATTTTTCGTGAAATAACGATTGTCCGTTTACCGTTCTTGAAAGCGAATTATATAACAGTAACTGCATTTTGAGCGAAACGTAATGAAAGCATAGTTAATATTTATTTCAATGCATTAGATAAATTACCAGTTTGTTTATGTGACACTGCCAGATAAATATGAAGTGAACTACTGTCGTGCGGTTTTATTTGAGTCCGTAGGTTATTTTTCAAATGCTGCTCTTAAACGTAAGAGTGCATAGTCTTTAAAAAGGAGACGTTGCTGTTTCGTTTTGAACTGTGGAGGTTGCAATCCATCGGTGATAAACGATGGCATAGACACTCTTCTAAACACATCGAATTACGAAGAGTATACTATTTTTGACAATCATTTGCAGGCGCTTCTTCTAGTCGTTCTTGATTATCAGATCTTCCTAAAGGTGGCCGTTGAAAATGGTCTAAAAGTGCATTTAAAGTAGTTATATTAAAAGATTCGTAACTCCTAAGATTCGTATTCAGTTTAAGTTGCAGAAGAATGGAGCTTCTGTCTTTAGAATGTTAGTGTGTCAAAGGTATTTTATTAAATCTTACTATTAGGAAAGGGAGCTAACAGCAATACATTTATTGATTCAAAAAACCTAAAATATAATTTCTTTACGTCCCTTAAAGCCCTTTTCCAATTGGAAGTATATGTTTGTCTCTGCTGGTTTAGAAGTTAGTTACTGAGAAACGACTAAAGAAGACATCCTACGTAATAATAAATTAAAAAGTAGACAACCATGAAAAATTCAAATATTCAAGCTTTTAGTACAATAATAAAAGAAAATTTTTAAAACTAATTTTTTTTTTTGCTAGTCATTAATGAAAAATAAATGAACTTTGATTCGTCGTCTTTCAGTCAAAAGTCACTTAGTCCAAAACTGTAGTTTCGAGATGTGGTCAGTTTAAATTTATTTAATTTTATTCGCTATGATAAACAGTAATAAATATTTTACAGATCCCTAACAAGAAGGGTTGATTTACTGATGTTTAGATGACATGTTTCTATCGGAAAATAATTCATTGTAAATTCTAATTGACTGCAGCTGTCCGTCAAGATATTTTTGTGGATATACTGACTACTGTTTGCACGACGACAATATTTACTACGAAATAATATTCTAAATTATGGTACTGAAATGAAAGTTATCAGGTTAGAAAATCTGAAAAATCTCTCTTCACTTTTAGCCGCAATTTTTGATACAAACAAAATTACACTTTCCAAAATCGATAAAAATCAGCTGAAGGGGTCTCCCACAGACTTTCTCGTATATTCCCTGATAAAGTGCGATTCCCCCGCAGACCTTGGGTGAGCCAGGGACACCCACGAGTACTCATATCTTTACTGTCCTTGGAATCGGTGGTGAATGGATGACAACACAAACGTCTATGCACCTCTAACTCTTAAGGAATTTAGAGTATAGCGCGTTTTGGGCTTCTTAGTGCAATGAAGAAATTGAGTACTCATTTTGTACGTATTGTCCAGTGTGTGTATAGTTCAGCAGGCAGGAAAATGGAGAACGACGCTTTATTCTCGAATATTCCGGAAAAAACGAAGCTCAGGTAGCAGGAAAACACAGCACCTGCACAAATTAAAAACTCCAGCAGACAGAAAATCACGAAAAATAACTGTAATAGCGCGAAGAATACTGCTCGGCCTCTATCAGCTTACTAGCCCTAACTGAGGATAAAATTCCGAAGTGAGATAACAAAGGCTTTTGAATTCCAAAGATGATCAAAGTTGATCATGGCGATTAAACACTTTCAACAACTGCGAAAGGGCTTGACGTCACATGGAAGCATTTAGTACATTCTGTATATCTCCGCTATTAATAGACATATCGAGAAAAATCTAGTATTTTTGAGGACCTTCATTTTGTCGCCAGAGTCGCCAAAAAAGTCGTCGAGGCCACGAGTTTTCGCTTGCCTTGCCTCCGATAGCTGGTAGGAATATCTGTAAATGTTTCTTTCTAACTCTAAGACTAATATTGCTGGGAAGCGACATTCAATGTTCGAAAGAGTATTAATTTTGACCAACTGGATCCAAAAGTTGATATAAATATATAATTTTTGTCAAAAGGCCACTTACCAAATTTCATTTATCTAGGACCTTGCGTTTTCAAGTTATCGCGTTCACATTGGAACGAATATACAGACTGTCAACCCTTAGATGGATTAGGATCAATTTTAGATATAGATCCACGATTTTGCTGATAAAACTATGCACCAAATTTTAATCATCTAGTTATATTCATTTTTTTATTTATCGTGACCACGGACACATAAACCTCCAGTGGACGCATTCCGTCACACACATTTTCTACTTGGAACCAGCGAGAATGTGCTCCTCTTGACATTCGCCTGCATAGCACTTTGTTTTCGGTTCCCTTTGAACAAATTTGAATTCCGGAACAAACCGCAGGGGTTGTCAGGGGGCAAAGCCTCAAAGGCCGCAAGCGAGATTGTCCTCTATCCAGACTTTCGCCATACGGTGCGTTTTGTATTTCGTTGCATAAAAAAGGACAGCATTTCGGATGCCATCCTTTCGACACTACTTTCCCGTATACTTAAGCTGGACATTCACGGTGAGACCACACCACACAAATTCTCGCGCGCCGTGCCAAACCCGTTCGATAATCCTATGAGAATCAGAGATGGGCAGCGCCACCTGTCGGGGATGCTGTGTCCCATCGTTGGAGCAAATTTTTGGTATCCCGTTCAAACAACGGTCTTTTCAATTAGTAGAAAAATAAAGATTTGGCCCAAATTTGAAAGGGTCGTCATTACACCCTTCCTTTTCACAGCAGGTCGGGCAAACTCTAACGTCACTCGTGATGAGAATCGGCGTGGTTCAATCCTATGAGAATTTGCGTAGTTTGGATTTTGACTTTGAAATTTTGTTAGCAGTATACTTATTGTCTCATACAACAAAAAATATAATTATTCACATCGTTGAGAGGATTTTTTTTTATTTCTAAGTATATATCTATATCTAACGGTTTAGAAATTAGCTATTGGACACGGATAGAGAAGACACCTTGTTTATTCCAATTAATATAATAAATTAAATAAAGCAATATTCTAGATTCGTAGCAAAGCCAGCCACACTATAAATAATTTGTTTTTAGTTTTAAATAGATAATGGAAATTAAATTCGAAAATAATAATCAGAATATTCAGTTTATTTTAGTAACTTAGAATATCCTTCCATCCATTCTTTAGAACAGAATAAAATATCTTAAGGTTCAATCGATTCTGATTTCTTTCTAAGAGAGTTTTAATTTTTAGATTTTCAGTGCGATTGTGTATCAGGAGTCATTAGGAAGTTTTTATTTTTTTTAGTGCGATTTTAGATTTTCAGTGTGATTGTGTATCAGGAATCATTAGGAAGCCTTTTATTTTTTTTAGTGCGATTCCCTGTGGATTCATGTAAATATTATGGTTTCCTCAGAGATATGTACGGAGGTAATAAGACGACTGACAAAATCTAGTGGTTCAGTGTAGCTTGCAGTTGCTAATTGTGCATTCAAGACCAATATGGAGCTTGCTGTTTTATTTGGGCTAATGCATTGAATGAACGGACAAGTGTCTATTTAGGTGCTATTCCTTACAATTCTTAACGAATATCATTGTCTGTTTTATCTTATTATTCTGTAAATAAATTTGTCTTCGTCCTTTTTTGTTAGTTCCCTGGTTTATTCGGTTTGCCACCTAAAAATAACAGCATGTTTGAATACTTTTACCGAAAAATATATCAAAAGATACAAACGTCTAACTCGAAAATTCAATTTGTAACAATTTCATGAACTCAAGATTTCTGAATTGAAAATAACGATAGTTGATTAAAATATTTTGAGTCATCGTAAAATGTACGATATAGGTCAAAGAATATAAAGGAAATACTCTCTGTGAGAATAGAGATTCTCGAAGAAAATACAGATCGGTCAGCCCTAATATGAACAAAACAAAATGTACAACTTCGAGTTAAGCTTGAAAAACAGCAAAGTTTTTTCCACGTTAAAGAACGTTTTAAAATGTTTAGAATAATATTTTATTTCGTGTGATTTGAGTCCCCAATTCAAACATTCCGTAGGCACAAAACCTTATACATTTTCAATGAAACTGCATCGCTTAGCAGACTCACTTAAGCGGATTATGTAACTTAATACCTAAATTGAAATTAAGTGAAATTCGAATAATTCTCGTGCGTATCATTAGTTCTACCGCTTAAAACTTTCAGAAAAAGTATTTTTTCGAAAACTCATTTCAGTAATGGTTTCAGCTTACATTCGGTGTTGCATCCGATTACTACAGTGACATTTTAAAATCGATACTAATGTAGGAAAGCGACAAGCAGGATATGTCCTTTTCATTTATTTATTTTCATATCTATCGGGTTTCAAAGGATAAGTGTTCCAAATGGAATATTTTTAAAATATTAGCTGCATTCTCTAGAGAGATAAGTTCCTTTATGAATTAAATTTCTTACTTACTTTCTAAATTTTCGATTATCGGATGACGGTCTTGTAATTTTACGGCAAGTTTCTCCAGTAACGTTATGATTATCTAAAAAATATTTAATAATTACGAATTTGTATTTATTATTTACTATTGTATCTATTATTTATTGTTGCCTTATAATTTATTACGGGCTGATATGGCTGATATACCCGGCATTGCCCAGAATAAATATACTTTCGCGTCTTATATTTTTGTAGTAAAAAATCTTTTATATAAAATATTATAAATCCTTTTACATTTTCAAACATTTTAGAACTAAAATGAAAATATCAATTAAACCAAACGCTTTTTTGCCGCTGAAAAGAAATCTTCTTCTTAAGTTATTAAAATTGTTTAGACTTCTTGGTTTGTCAGCAGAAAGGCTTTAACTGTTCATGCACATTGTAAATACTGTTTTTAATCAATAAAACCAGTAAAAAGTTGAAGTGGTCTCCCCAAATTTCTCGTGTACTCCCTAACACGTGTGGAGGGAAAATAAATGAAACAGCAGTAAAACGCACCAAGCGTCCCTTACAGAGGTGGAGGGAAAAAAACAAAATGTTTTCCCTCTGCGCGCGCCAAGGCGCATGGCGGCAATAGTAGTAGAGCGTGATTGCAAGGGTCACATGTAGCGCTAAGTGCTCGCCAATACGCAATATGGCCTTGAGTAAGATAAAGAAAATCGAATGTTCAATTTTAACGCCTTTTTTATAACGATTGAAACGAAAATTGGACACATATCTACAATTAAGGTTAGAAGACCAAATACCAAATTTCATTTATCAAAGTCATTGAGTTTAGGAGTAATGGTGTGTTCACAAGTATGCGGTTATACAGACCGACAGACTGTCAACCATTAGACGAATTTGGTGCAAAATTCGATACGGACCTGTTGATAAAATTGTGTACCAAATTTTATTCATCTAGCTATTTAAGTTTTTGACTTAGATTGTTCCTATGAACTCAGTGAGACAGACTTCCCGTGGACGGATTTTGTCCAAAATTTCATAGTAACCTACAAATTATGTGCGAAGACCACATACTAAAATTGTATCCCGGTAACTCGAAACATTTTCGTGTTCACAGACAGATAGACATATTAAAAAATTGTGATTTTCGCACTCAGGGATGTCCAAAAAGTGGAGATTCATCAAAATCTCAAGTTCGAATTTTGGGCGATTACAACACTTTCTCTTTGTATACGAGAAGTAAAAATTAACTCTTTAATCAATTGTCACGAAACTTTCACTAACACCTTCTTTAAGCTTCATAGTATTTGTGAACAAAATTTGAAGAAAAGTTTATTGAATTGTCGGTCTTTTTATAAAGTGCAAAAAAAAGTAAAAAATGGTATTTCAGTTTCATTTATTTAGAAATGTATTGATAATTATTTATTTAATATGTATTTATAATTATTTATTTAATATGTATTTATTAATTCTTTTTACTTTCAATTGATATTTTGAAAAAAAATACCTATTTCTAAATGTAGTGATACTTACCTGATCCGAGAACTTTTATTTCAAATTCGTCGGTAATTCTAATTATTTCTGGTTTCTTGAATTTCCTCTTATCGCAATATTAAAATTCCTTCTATAATTTGAAGTTATTTTGGTTAATTCGAACTAAAAACTAAAAATTGTTTTGTAAGTAAGAAAAAAGATCTTTAGTTAAATACATCCGTATGTTTTGTTCTCAGTGATCGTTAAATAAATAATTTTTTAACGCCCTCAGTTCACACGAGGGGGCCCTTACCGCTGTGCAATATATACAATCAAAAAAAGAAGAAAAAATTCTCGGCTTTTTAATGACCTTCGAACACGTTAGATATGAATTTCACTGTTTATTTTGAAGTTTCATTGTACAATGTTGCGTTCTAAGTATTTATACTAATTGTTTAATACAATTATTAACTTATTTACTGAAATTATTATTTCTTGAATAATTAAATTATTTTAATTATTATTTTCCCTTAATTTATTAAAATTGTTTACAGTTTATTTATCAATTTTTTATTAGAACTATTTATAACTAAAAATAAATTTTTACTGCCATTTAAGTATGAAAATTATCGTTTCTCTTCCTATACACATTTTTAGATCCAATTTTTACAAACTCAAATTTTTAAATAAATCAAATTTTTATTGCCATTCCGTCAGCTTCAAATTAGGAAAGTCCCACAGTAATTCAAAAATTGATCCACTGGTATAAAATTTGTCCTTGAACGAGTGATTTAAATAAACACCTTACAAACACAGAAGTTCATTTTTAGAACAATAAAAGTTCTAGAAATTTTTAATTATTTTACAATTTCATGAGTATTCAAAGTTCATCACATTCATAAATCATCAAATTCAAAAATTATTCGTTTAATACAAAAATAAAAGAAATTTAGACTTTTAATTAGTTTACATCAAGGGTTTGTTTTCTCACTTTTCTATGCACATAAAGCGGCTGTGAAAATCTTATTGGTAAACTAATAGTATATTCTCTTATTCTTCACTAATTCTGATTTTAAAAAGGTAGAATCTCCAATTAAAAATTTTAAATTTTAATGTGATTAATTTCTCCAATTAAAAAATTTTAAATTTTAATGTGATTAATTTCTCCATTTAAAAAATTTAAAATTTTAATGTGATTAATTTTTTGTGATATATAAAATAAGGATTTTTCTGTGTTGTAAATGTTAATTTGATGCAGAAAATACCTGAGAAATACTCTCGCTACTTATTTTAAGATTATTTTGTTTATTCGATTTGAACAGTAGTTAAAAATTACTTAGGTTTCCTTTTAAAAAATTTACTGTTTCAGATCCAACTTGTGAAAATTAGTTTCGAGGCTTCGTGGTTATTTTTGTAATTAGCAATCTGTCAGATCTTCAATGAAGAATTTATAAATTAAGAAAATTGTATTTCATCCTTATAATGAAATATATATAAAACTTTAAAAATCCGCTTACAGCCGCTTATGTTAAGTATGAATTACTTATTTTTTGAATAGGAAACGTTGCAGTCACTCAGAAGACAGGACTTTCTCACCGAAATTATTTCTCTATTGGTATGTACAAACTGAAATTCAAATTAAAGCTGCATGAGAGGGAAAATGAGATGGATTAAATTCTTATGAAAAATAAATTCGGAACTTATTTCTTCACCAAACCAATATACAAATAAATTCTTGACAATTGCACCACTTTCTCTTTAGAAATATTTTTTATATAATAAATTCATTTCATGTGTCTGTAGTCGGTGGTACACAAAATCCCAAATGATTAATGAAGTGTTTGGGAATGTTCCGAGCACAGTAGTAACAAAGAAGTGAATAGGGGAGAGTGGGGTAGAATCGGGTACCTTGATTTTGGCGTTGTTAATTTTCCTTTTTTGTGGGCAAATTCTCAATAATATTCTACTAGTGAAGAAAAAGAATAGTCATAGATGTTGTTGAATTCACTTAGGTTTATTTGTTTTATAACGTCAACACTACAATATTCGTTTGAACTATCCCTACTTATTAATCATTACAATTATAAAAAGTCGATTTAGTCCGGCTTTTTATATGCTTACAAAGGATTTATATCCTATCAAACAATAAAGATTTAGTA
>BGPR01003404.1:0-51301 GCA_013235015.1 Araneus ventricosus | reverse complement strand
ATTAGAAATTTTGAGTTTGTTCATTCATCATCTGGCACAGAGGTTTCTAAGGTGGTGAGCAAATCCCTGGTTGAAAGCGGTGGACCAGTTAGAGACACCCGAAAGAAAATGTTGGCAATAGCGGGAAACCACAAAAGATTAAAATGAAAAGTTGTAGATTTTTTTCAGAAAGTTTGTGGTGAAAAGCAAATTATGCAACTGCGAAAGCCGTTTGGGCAGCATCAAAGAATGCTCACCAATAAATTCAGAGTGAAAGAAATAAAATATGTAATACTTTTTATGAACGCAGAAATTGCGAAAATACACTCGTATGCATGTTTTAATAAGAAATACCTCAGCACGTTTGACGTAGGTCTGGTAATGAGATTTTATCTGTCTTCATCTTTTGATTACCAGTCATTTTGTGGTAGAAAACCAAACCATTCCAGCATTATTTTTTGCTTTCGTAACAAAAAATAAATTCGAATTATTATTGTTTTCATTTATTTTTTCTTTTAACTTAAATTATCTGATTTATAAATCTAGTAATAGTAATGATCTAGTCTCTTGCTGAGTAGAGGTGCTGCGAACCGGGACACTATGTGATATAAATCTTTGTTGTTGTGTTGATAAATGCAAACCAGGTTTCATGCCAGCTTTAGCTGCAACTCAGTGCTTAATTCAAATTCTTTTGAAATATTACACATTTTAAAGCACGAAGCGTCAAATGCATGATATTTCCTTACTACGAACGAGGACCTCAAATAACAAAAATTATTACACATTTTTGCGAAAAAAAAGATCTCCGAGCCGTTCATTCCAAAACAGTTACTTTTCTGAAAGACAATACTTGGTAACCCAGAATACTCATCCATTTATTGTATATTTTTTGCATTTTTGTCAAGCTTTTTTTCTTTTTAAGTATAAAAGATTGTGAATTATCATATTTCACTATTGCAGACACGAGAAGAAATTCGAGGCCTTACAGAATAATACCATAAAATGTCTTTTAAAAGTTATTACTTTTTTAAGGTAAAATTTCTATTCGAATTGTTTTGACTGAATATAAAATAACGAAATCAGTAAGAGCTTCGAAAAACTGAAAGCCATTTCAGAGTCAGATATATTATTTGAAATAAAAAAAATAATGGAAATTTTTTTAAAATATTAGTTTACACCTTTTTTGTAATTTACCAAAAACAGCAACATTTCATTCAAAATGGGATTATCCCTTTATTTTTAAAAGTTTAAAATTCAGTTCATAAAGACGCAAGAACAAAACTTTTATACGTACAAGAATTTTTCGTGAAATAACGATTGTCCGTTTACAGTTCTTGAAAGCGAATTATATAACAGTAACTGCATTTTGAGCGAAAGGTAATGAAAGCATAGTTAATATTTAGTTCAATGCATTAGATAAATTACCAGTTTGTTTATGTAACACTGCCAGATAAATATGAAGTGAACTATTGTCTTGCGTTTTTCTTTGAGTCCGTAGGTTATTTTTCAAGTGCTGCTCTTAAACGTAAGAGTGCATAGTCTTTAAAAAGGAGACGTTGCTATTTGGTTTTGAGCTGTGGAAGTTGCATTCCATCGGTGATAAACGATGGCAGCGACAGTCTTCTAAACACATCGAAATGCGAAGGGTATACTATTTTTGACAATCATCTGCAGGCGCTTTTTATAGTCGTTCTTGAGTATCAGATCTTCCTAAAGGTGGCCGTTTAAAATGGACTAAAAGTGCATTTAAAGTAGTTATATTCAAAGATTCGTAACTCAGACAGTTTAAGTTGCAGAAGAATGGAGCTTCTGTCTTCAGAATGTTAGTGTGTCAAAGGTATATTATTAAATCTTACGATTAGGAAAGGGAGCTAACAGCAACACATTTATTGATTCAAAAAACCTAAAATATAATTTCTTTACGTCCCTTAAAGCACTTTTCCAATTGGAAGTATATGTGTGTCTCTGCTGGTTTAGAAGTTAGTTACTGAGAAACGACTAAAGAAGACATCCTACGTAATAATAAATTAAAAAGTAGACAACCATGAAAAATTCAAATATTCAAGCTTTTAGTACAATAATAAAAGAAAATTTTAAAAAACTGATTTTTAAGATTAAATTTATTTATTTTTTTGCTGGTCATTAATGAAAAATAAATGAACTTTGATTCGTCGTCTTTCAGTCAAAAGTCACTTAGTCCAAAACTGTAGTTTCGAGATGTGGTCAGTTTAAATTTATTTAATTTTAGTCGCTATGATAAATAGTAATAACCATTTTACAGATCCCTAACAAGAAGGGTTGATTTACTGAAGTTTAGATAGCATGTTTCTATCGGAAAATAATTCATTGTAAATTCTAATTGACTGCAGTTGTCCGTCAAGATATTTTGGTGGATATACTGACTACTGTTTGCACGACGACGATATTTACTACGAAATAATATTCTAAATTATGGTACTGCAATGAAAGTTATCAGGTTAGAAAATCTGAAAAATCTCTCTTCACTTTTAGCCGCAATTTTTGATACAAACAAAATTACACTTTCCAAAATCGATAAAAATCAGCTGAAGGGGTCTCCCACAGACTTTCTCGTATACTCCCTAATAAAGTGCGATTCCCCCGCAGACCTTGGGTGAGCCAGGGACACCCACGAGTACTCATATCTTTACTGTCCTTGGAATCGGCGGTGGATGGATGACAACACAAACGTCTATGCACCTCTACCTCTTAAGGAATTTAGAGTATAGCGCGTTTTGGGCTTCTTAGTGCAATGAAGAAATTGAGTACTAATTTTGTACGCATTGTCCAGTGTGTGTATAGTCCAGCAGGCAGGAAAATGGACAACGACGCTTTATTCTCGAATATTCCGGAAAACACAAAGCTCAGGTAGCAGGAAAACGCAGCACTTGTACAAATTAAAAACTCCAGCAGACAGCAAATCACGAAAAATAACTGTAATTTCACAAAGAACACTGCTCGGCGTCTATCAGCTTACTAGCTCGAACTGCGGATAAAATTCCAAACAGAGATTCCAAAGGCTTTTGAATTCCAAAGATAATCAAAGTTGATCAGGGCGATTAAACACTTTCAACAACTGCGATAGGGCTTGACGTCACATGCAAGCATTTAGTACATTCTGTATATCTCCGCTATTAATATAGATATCGAGAAAAATCTAGTATTTTTGAGGACCTTCATTTTGTCGCCAGAGTCGCCAAAAAAGTCGTCGAGGCCACGAGTGTTCGCTTGGCTTGCCTCCGATAGCTGGTAGGAATATCTGTAAATGTTTCTTTCTATCTCTAAGACTAATATTGCTGGGAACCGACATTCAATGTTCGAAAGAGTATTAATTTTGACCGACTGGATCCAAAAGTTGATATAAATATACAATTTTTTTCAAAAGGCCACTTACCAAATTTCATTTATCTAGGACCTTGTGTTTTCAAGTCATCGCGTTCACATTGGAACGAATATACAGACTGTCAACCCTTACATGGATTAGGATCAATTTCAGATATTAATCCAAGATTTTGCTGATAAAACTATGCACCAAATTTTAATCATCTAGTTATATACATTTTTTACTTATCGTAACCACGGACACATAAACCTCCAGTGGACGCATTCCGTCACACACATCCGCAGGGTTTGTCAGGGGGCAAAGCCTTAAAGGCCGCAAGCGAGAGTGTCCTCTATCTAGACTTTCGCAATACGGTGCGTTTTCTATTTCGTTGCATGAAAAAGGACAGCATTTCGGATGCCATCCTTTCGACTCGACTTTCCCGTATACTTAAGCTGGGCATTCACAGTGAGACCGCACCACACAAATTCGGGCGCTCCGTGCCAAACCCGTTCGATAATCCTATGAGAATCAGAGATGGGCAGCGCCACCTGTCGGGGATGCTGTGTCCCATCGTTGGAGCAAATTTTTGGTACCCCGTTCAAGCAACGGTCTTTTCAATTAGTAGAAAAATAAAGATTTGGCCAAAATTTGAAAGGGTCGTCATTACACCCTTCCTTTGCACAGCAGGTCGGGCAAACTCTAACGTCACTCGTGATGAGAATCGGCGTGGTTCAATCCTATGAGAATTTGGGTAGTTTGGATTTTGACTTTGTAATTTTGTTAGCAGTATACTTATTGTCTCATACAACAAAAAATATAATTATTCACATCGTTGAGAGGATTTTTTTATTTCTAAGTATATACCTATATCTAACGGTTTAGAAATTAGCTACTGGACACGGATAGAGAAGACACCTTGTTTATTCCAATTAATAAAATAAATTAAATAAAGCGATATTCTAGATTCGTAGCAAAACCAGTAACACTATAAATAATTTGTTTTTAGTTTTAAATAGATAATGGAAATTAAATTCGAAAATAATTATCAGAATATTCACTTTATAGATTTGTAGCAAAGCCAGTAACACTATAAATAATTTGTTTTTAGTTTTAAATAGATAATCAGAATATTCAATTTATTTTAGTAAGTTAGAATATCCTACCATCCATTATTTAGAACCGAATAAAATATCTTAAGGTTCAATCGATTCTGATTTCTTTCTAAGAGAGTTTTAATTTTTAGATTTTCAGTGCGATTGTGTATCAGGAGTCATTAGGAAGTTTTTATTTTTTTAGTGCGATTCCCTGTGGGTTCATGTAAATATCGTCGTTTCCTCAGAGATATGTACGGAGGTAATAAGTCGACTGACAAAATCCAGCGGTTCAGTGTAGCTTGTAGTTTCTAATTGTGCATTCCAGATCAATATGGAACTTGCTGTTTTATTAGGGCTAATGCATTGAATGAACGGACAAGTGTCTATTTAGGTGCTATTCCTTACAATTCTTAACGAATATCATTGTCTGTTTTATATTATTTTTCTGTAAATAAATTTGGCTTCGTCCTTTTTGTTAATTCCCTGGTTTATTCGGTTTGCTACCTAAAAATAACAGCATATTTGAATACTTTTACCGAAAAATATATCAAAAGATACAAACGTCTAACTCGAAAATTCAATTTGTAATTATTTCATGAACTCAAGATTTCTGAATTGAAAATAACGATAATTGATTAAAATATTTTGAGTCATCGTACGATATAGGTCAAAGAATATAAAGGAAATACTCTCTGTGAGAATAGAGATTCTCGAAGAAAATACAGATCGGTCAGCCCTAATATGAACAAAACAAAATGTACAACTTCGAGTTAAATGTGAAAAACAGCAAAGTTTTTCCACGTTAAAGAACGTTTTAAGATGTTTAGAATAATATTTTATTTCGTGCAATTTGAGTCCCCAATTCAAACATTCCGTAGACACAAAACCTGACACATTTTTACTCAAACTGCATTGCTTAACAGACTCACTTAAGCGGATTATGTAACTTAATACCTAAATTGAAGATAAGTGAAATTCGAATAATCCTCATACATATCATTAGTCCTAACGCTTAAAACTTTCAGAAAAAGTATTTTTTCGAAAACTCATTTCAGTAATGGTTTCAGCTTACATTCGGTGTTGCATATGATTACTACAGTGACATTTTAAAATCGATACTAATGTAGGAAAGCGACAAGCAGGATATATCTCTTTCATTTATTTATTTTCATATCTATCGGGTTTCATAGGATAAGTGTTCCAAATGGAATATTTTTAAAATATTAGCTGCATTCTCTAGAGAGAGAAGTTCCTTTATGAATTAAATTTCTTACTTACTTTCTAAATTTTCGATTATCGGATGACGGTCTTGTAATTTTACGGCAAGTTTCTCCAGGAACGTTATGATTATTTAAAAAATATTTAATAATTACGAATTTGTATTTATTATTCACTATTGTATCTATTATTTATTGTTGCCTTATAATTTATTACGGGCTGATATGGCTGATATACCCGGCATTGCCCAGAATAAATATACTTTCGCGTCTTTTTGTAGTAAAAAATCTTTTATATAAAATATTATAAATCCTTTTACCTTTTCAAACATTTTAGAACTAAAATGAAAATATCAATTAAACCAAACGCTTTTTTGCCGCTGAAAGCTAATCTTCTTCTTAAGTTATTAAAATTGTTTAGACTTCTTGGTTTGACAGCAGAAAAGCTTTAACTGTTCATGCACATTGTAAATACTGTTTTTAATAAAAAAAAACAAGTACAAGTTGAAGTGGTCTCCCCAAATTTCTCGTATACTCCCTAACACGTGTGGAGGAAAAATAAATGAAACAGCAGTAAAACGCACCAAGCGTCCCTTACAAAGGTGGAGGGAAAAAAAAATGTTTTCCCTCTGCGCGCGCCAAGTCGCAAGGCGGCTAATAGTAGTAGTGCACGAGGGCGAAGGTCACAATTAACGCCAAGTGCTCGCCAATACGCAATATGGAATTGAGTAAGATAAAGAAAATCGAATGTGAAATTTCAATGCCTTTTTTTAAAAACGATTGAAACGAAAATCGGACACATATCTACAATTAATGTTAGAAGACCAAATACCAAATTTCATATATCAAAGTCATTGAGTTTAGGAATAATCGTGTGTTCACAAGTAGGCGATTATACAGACCGACAGACAGTCAGCCATTAGACGAATTTGGTGCAAAGATCGATACGGACCTGATAATACACTCATGTCCATAAATTAAGGATAATGAAGTTCAGGCAAAGAAAGAGACAGAAGCAAAACAAATTTGACTTATTTGTAAAGTCTATTTATTAAACAAAAGGTTTAGAGCAAAACAGATGCTATATGTTTGACATAATTAATAAAAATTGCAATTTTTACTCCCTGGAGCAAATTTCAAAAAAGAACCTATTTACAAAAAACAGTATAACATGGTTAGTATGATGGTTAATACGGAGTATGTCTCCCGGACGATGCAATACAGGCCTTACTAGGCATGCTGAGTATCAAATTATCAATCTGATCTTGGGGAATATTACACCACTCATCAAACAATGCACTCCGAAGTTCCGGTAGACAGGTGGGAGGGGGTTGACGGGCTGCAATTCGTCGGCCAAGCATATCCCACACATGCTCTATTGGATTCAAGTCCGGTGAGTATGCTGGCCAATCCATACGGGGGATATCCTCCGATTGAAGGCATTCGTCTACAATGTTTGCACGGTGAGGACGGGCGTTGTCATCCATAAACAGAAATTCAGCACCCATGGCGCCCCGAAACAAACGTACATGTTGTTCCAGAATGACATCCCGATAGATGTGGCCTGTCATCGTTACACTCTGAACATGCAGGTCTCAGTTCTGGAACCAAGAATAATTCCTCTCCAAACGAGCCATCCTGCACCACCGTAACGGTGTCGTTCAATGGTGTTCTCTTGGTGGTAACGGGTACCTGGCGCTCTCCATATGAAAGTCCGGCGAGAATCAGACTGCAAACTAAACCTGGACTCGTCGGAAAACATCACACAAGACCACTGTTGCGGTGTCCACAATGCATGCTCTCTACTCCAGTCTAATCGCAGGCGACAGTGAGTTGCGGTAAGTGGAACACATCTGACAGGCCTACGAGCATATAGACCAATGTGCCCTAAGCGTCTGTACATGGTCTGCCTTGAAACTGTCGTACCGGTAGCTGAAGAGAGCTGACGAGACAGGTCTGATGCTGTGCTCCGTCTGTTTCTTTTGGCAGTAACTGCCAAATACCAGTCCTCATTCGGCGTTGTAACTCGGGGGCGACCTGTGCTGTAACATCTACTCACATTACCATCATCTTGGAATCGTTGCCAAAGCCTGGAGATGACACTCTGGCGATTCCAAGTTCCTCGGATACTTCCAGCTGGTTATGTCCACATTCCAGTCGTCCGATAATTCTACCACGTAAAAAATCATCCAAATGCTTCCTTTGTGCCATAACTATGCGGTTATTGCACTGAAAGGCTTTTAAAGCGCTTGTGAACAATTTTACTTCTTTGCCACCATTCCTTATATACCCCTCTCTTACACTCTCGTCATTGTGACGTGCATCTGGTGGTTTCCTGTAATTTGCATATTCTTCTTCAAAATGTGTGTGATAATTCAATAGGTGAAATTTTTATTTTAGAGTTCAATTTCTGTGGCATTCTGAATTATCCTTAATTTATGGACATGAGTGTAAAATTGCGTAGCAAATTTTATTCATCTAGATATTTAGGTTTTTGAGTTCCTATAAACGAGTCGATTGTTCCTATAAACGAGTCGATTGTTCCTATAAACTCAGTGAGACAGACTTCCCGTGGACGGATTTTGTCCAAAATTTGATAGTAACCTACAAATTATGTGCGAAGACCACATACTAAAATTTTATCCCGGTAACTCGAAACATTTTCGTGTTCACACACAGATAGACATATTAAAAAATTGTGATTTTCGCACTCAGGGATGTCTAAAAAGTGGAGATACGTCAAAATCTCAAGTTCGAATTTTGGGCGATTAAAACACTTTCTTTTTGTATACGAGAAGTAAAAATTAATTCTTTAATAAATTGTCACGAAACTTTCACTAACACCTTCTCTAAGCTTCATAGTATTTGTGAACAAAATTTGAAGAAAAGTTTATTGAATTGTCGGTCTTTTTATAAAGTGCAAAAAAAAGTAAAAAATGGTATTGATAATTATTTATTTAATATGTATTTATTAATTCTTTTAACTTTCAATTGATATTTTGAAAAAAAATACCTATTTCTAAATGTAGTGAAACTTGCCTGATCCGAGAACTTTTATTTCAAATTCGTCGGTAATTCTAATTATTTGTGGTTTCTTGAATTTCCTCTTATCGCAATATTAGAATTCCTTCTATAATTTGAAGTTATTTTGGTTAATTCGAACTAAAAGGTAAAAATTGTTTTGTAAGTAAGAAAAAAGATCTTTAGTTAAATACATCCGTATCTTTTGTTCTCAGTGATCGTTAAATAAATAATTTTTTAACGCCCTCAGTTCACACGAGGGGGCCCTTACCGCTGTGCAATATATACAATCAAAAAAGAAGAAGAAATTCTCGGCTTTTTAATGACCTTCGAACACGTTAGATATGAATTTCACTGTTTATTTTGAAGTTTCATTGTACAATGTTGCGTTCTAAGTGTTTATACTAATTGTTTAATACAATTATTAACTTATTTACTGAAATTATTATTTCTTAAATAAATAAATAATTTTAATTATTATTTTCCCTTAATTTATTAAAATTGTTTACAGTTTATTTATCAATTTTTTATTATAACTATTTATAACTAAAAATAAATTTTTACTGCCATTTAAGTATGAAAATTATCGTTTCTCTTCCTATAAACATTTTTAGATCCAATTTTTACAAACTCAAATTTTTAAATAAATCAAATTTTTATTGCCATTCCGTCAGCTTCAAATTAAGCAAGTCCCACAGTAATTCAAAAATTGATCCACTGGTATAAAATTTGTCCTTGAACGAGTGATTTAAATAAACACCTTACAAACACAAAAGTTCAATTTTTAGAACAATAAAAGTTTTAGAAATTTTTAATTATTTTACAAATTCATGAGTATTCAAAGTACATCATATTCATAAATCATCAAATTCAAAAATTATTCGTTTAATACAAAAATAAAAGAAATTTAGAGTTTTAATTAGTTTACATCAAGGGTTTGTTTTCTCACTTTTCTATGCACATAAACCGGCTGTGAAAATCTTATTGGTAAACTAATAGCATATTCTCTTATTCTTCACTAATTCTGATTTTAAAAAGGTAGAATCTCCAATTAAAAATTTTAAATTTTAATGTGATTAATTTCTCCAATTAAAAAATTTAAAATTTTAATGTGATTAATTTTTTATGATATATAAAATAAGGATTTTTCTGTGTTGTAAATGTTAATTTGATACAGAAAATACATGAGAAATACTCTTGCTACTTATTTTAAGATTATTTTGTTTATTCGATATAAAAAGTAATTAAAAATTACTTAGTTTTCCTTTTAAAAATTTGCTGCTTCAGATCCAACTTGTTAAATGATTATTGTGAAAATTAGTTTCGAGGCTTCGTGGTTATTTTTCTAATTAGCAATCTGTCAGATCTTCAATGAAAAATTTATAAATTAAGAAAATTGTATTTCATCCTCATAATGAAATATATATAAAACTTTAAAAATCCGCTTACAGCCGCTAATGTTAAGTATGAATTACTTATTTCATGAATAGGAGACGCTGCAGTCACTCACACGATAGGACTTTCTCACCGAATCTATTTCTCTATTGGTATGTACAAACTGAAATTCAGAGTAAAGCTGCATGAGAATCAAAATCAGATGGATTAAATTCTTATGAAAAATAAATTCGGAACTTATTTCTTCACCAAACCAATATACAAATAAATTCTTGACAATTGCACCACTTTCTCTATAGAAATATTTTTTATATAATAAATTCATTTCATATTTTGTTTTAGGTGGTATACAAAATCCCAAATGATTAATGAAGTGTTTGGGAATGTTCCGAGCACAGTAGTAACTAAGAAGTGAATAGGGGAGTGTAGGGTAAATTCCGGTACCTTGATTTAAGCGTTTTTAATTTTCCTGATTTGTGGACAAATTCTCAATAAAGTCATAGTTGTTGTTGAATTCACTTAGGTTTATTTGTTTTATAACGTCAACAGTACAATATTCGTTTGAACTATCCCTACTTATTAATCATTACAATTATAAAAAGTCGATTTAGTCCGGCTTTTTATATGCTTACAAAGGATTTATATCCTATCAAACAATAAAGATTTAGTAAATTTTTTAAAAATCTTTTTTTTCTTAAATTGTCAACTATTATAACTATTGTTAAATCTTAAAAAATTGTTTTATTCTTAAATTGTTACATAAAATAAAAATGTATGCTACTTTTCCACTGAAAATCTAGTTTTCCCTAATTTCCCATAGAGTTAACATGTGTCCACGGTTTTACCCCACTGTTTAACTGTTTTTAAACTAGATTTTTTTTTTACTTTTTATACAAAAAAATACATTTGTGAAAACAGTAGTAAAACTATGATTTTTCCTGAAACATATATTGTACTCTGATAAATAATGAATATTTTAGTAAAATTTGGCAAGCTCTAAGTCTAGCTCTCTCTATAGTTTAGCTCTAACAGGCCTTCCATTATTAGATACCCGGTTTAACTTCACTTCCCCTAATTATGAAGTTTGGTGGGGTGAAAGGACTTGCTTAGCTCAGTATGAAACTCAAATGTCCTTATGGATCAAAATTTTATTGATAATAGCATTTTTATTATTAAAAATTTGTTTTAATAATATTTGTTAAGAAGATATTTATATTTATAAATTTTAATTTTGAATTTTTAACACTAGAACGACTGGAGTGGTAATTTTGACTGTTAATGAATTTTATACGCTCATATTTCCTTTCTTTATTCTTCGATAAAGACTGATGACTATTATAAAGAAAAAATAAATTTTTACTACCGTTTTAAATATAAAAATTATCCTTTCCATCTGCTATATACATTTTTATATCCAATTTTAGTAAATTCGAATTTTTGAATAAATCGAATTTTTATTGTTGTTCCTTCAGCTTCAAATTAACCCAGTTCCACAGTAGATCAAAAATTGATCAACTTCTATAAAATTTGTCGAACGAATGATTAAATGAAACACATTAGAAGCAGAAAAGTTTTTCCATAAATTTGTTTCTTACGCAGACACAACCAAACGCATCGTTTGATTTTCTTCCAATTAGGGAAGAAAATTCTTTGAAGTCGTTCAAAAAAGTCTTTATGAGGGATTTTTATTTTTTTTATTCCATTTTAAGATGGCGGCGGTTTTAATGATTCCTTTTCATAAAATGTTTAACATTTGCCATCGATGTTAGCCAAACGGTTTATGCTCTAAAAAATTGAAGACTACAAGACACGTTGAGCGTAAAAGTTTCGCTCAGACATTAACTTTGCACATAGGAGACTTTGCTCCTGTACATTTTTGACATAACTCTAATGGATTAACTGCAAATGTAGGGCAGAAGTTAGAAGCAATGTTCAAGAAAAAAATGTATTGCTGGCCTACCTAGAGCTAGAGCATGCGAGTGAATGCTATCCGAACTCCCTCTAAAGCTGGACATTCACGAGAAGGCTAGGCTATGCCACTTTTCCTAATACCGGTTTTTTTTCCCCAACTATTCAAGTTGAAATATTAGGCACGTCATTCATGAAGGCTCCAAAGTGCAGTACTGCCGCTATTCGATCCTCTTCTGATTCTCTTCCCTCGTCGCGGGGTCCCAGTCAAGGCAGAACTATTGTTTTCCCGCTATCCTCGCAGCGAGGTCCTCAAAAGGCATTCTGGCCATTCCAATTTGATTTCAAACTATTCGGAATTCCAACACTTCCATTCCGCTATAAGCCAATTTTCCTCGATTTCTCACACTGGCGAAAGGTTTTTCCTTCCTGTCTCAAAAATTCCAGTGTGGAACAACGGTGAATACCCCGCTTCACAGCCTTGGCTAAGCCTTTAAAAAAGGCAAGGAAGATCAGATCTTGAATATTATTTTTATTTATCTACTTATTTACATATTTTATTATTCATTTATTTATTATTATTATTATTTTGCATATTGTTATTTTTTAGGACGCGAGGCCTACTGTTCACAGAACTACTAGCTTAGATCTGCCTTCATATTTTTCATTTCGAACAGAACCTCGGTGAACAGGACAGAAAAGTCCATGCAATTTTGACAAAGCCCAACGCTCTTTTTATAAAAACCAAAACGAGGCAATTTCTATGTCAGTATATAAAGAAAACCGATTCGACAGGGGAGGAAAAAGCATATTTTGGTTTTCTTTTTCCCAAATCCTTCTTACAACCACTGGAGGGAGGAGTTGATCCCACTCCAAATCCCATGTAATACCCTCACCGCGAAATATATGGTTTTTGGATCAGTTGCATTTGTTCCACAATAACAAAAGAGAAATCGAGTAAATGGTGGACATTGGTGTGGGTTACTGTATTGAATTCTTTGAGGATTACAGTTACGGTGAATGTGTTGTCCTAAACTAACTTTGTTGAGCTTAAAGCTATACACTTTTTATAACGTATGTGGTTTTCAAATTACAGTTTCTTTCAAGCAAGGATTATTAAGAGATGTTTCAAGTCTCTACAAAGATTTAATTGAAGCAATTTTTAAATATTTTTTTTAATTTTTTTATTTACTTTTAAGATTTTAAATTTAAATTCATTATTTTAAATATTAAGCATTCCTGAAATGAAATTCATTTTCAGTTTCACTATCAAGAGGTAAACCGTGTACGGAATCAAAATTTAATTAAATTAATCGATTAATTCATAATAAAGTTCTGAAAATATTAAATAGACACACATGCATACACACAGTAAGAAAATATAAAAAGACACAAAATTCATCGACACACATAAGTTTCCAAAATTCATATCAGAGCATGTTCACTGTGAATATTCAACTGCAGTAAGTACATTGTTTCTTGCAATTTTCTTTAGTCTAAAATAATGGTAAAACACTTCCCACAAATGTTGTTTGTTTGGTAAAAAAAACTCGACACGTTCTACGAGCTAAATTTTCTTGTTTATTCATTAAAGAGATTCTCAGTGGCGGCTCGTCCATTAGGGATGAAGAGCTGCAGCATCCCCTGCAATTATTTTAAAAGTATTTATTTTCGTTTCAATTTTAATTTTCCTACTTTCCCACTTCGAGAGTCCGATTATCACTGAAAATGGGAGAGGGCTAAAAATAATAAAGTCGTGAAGTGAGAAAGACACAGGTTAGAGCTGCAAAGCTGGTTGCCCCCGAAAGCATTAAAATTCTTCCACTGCGCGTATGACTTATGAGACAAAAGTAACTCTTTCTCCCTTTGAATCCAAAGTTCCCAGAGCTGCATTCTAACCATCTCTGGTTGGTACGGGGACAAGGGTAATATTTTATTTATTTTTTCTTTTCATTTCTCGCTCCCACTAAAAGTTTTCTTCGCTTCCTCGCTATGTTTTTCTTTTCAATTTCTCTCACGGGTTGTTTATGGATTTCTGTTTCGCATCATGTTGCTTCAATAGAAACGTGTCTTTTTAATCCAGTATTTGATTTCTTTTCTTAGAAATCACTCTTCGAATACGTATATAAATTTCTTAAATATTATTTAGATGGAATTTTTTAAAAAAACAGGGATCAATCGCATTATCGTTAGAGGTAAGAAAAAATTAGCCTTTCAGATCTTTAAGACGTATTTTCACAGATTTCGCTTTGCAAAAAATTGACTATAAAAATACAGATTGTGTTATTCAAGATTAGAACATTGTTCAAACGACTTCAAGTATGAAAACCCGGAACCAGAGGTGTAGTGGAACTTAAACGCCGTTCCGGAACTGTTTTTTCTTACGATAAATTTAAAAAGACTCCTTAAAACAGGTTGATTTCTATCACTCGTGTTAGAGCGTTCCGGCACTGCTTATTTTTTCGCCTACTCCACTGCCCAGCACTAATGAAAACTTTTGTAGAGCTGCTTGTTTTTGAGCTGAGGAGCCAAAATATTCTCCCTTCGACTTTCTCTTATACTCACACAATAAAAATTTGTTACTTTTTTCCGTTCACCTTTTGCGTCCAAATTTGATGCAGATCTAAAATTTTGTTGGTATAGATATTTTCATTTATACAACTTGTTGCGCATTCACATAAAAGACATGACACCACCCCGTATGTCTGGTGCCTTTAACTTCAAGGGGTATCAAGCCAATTGGATGGATGCAGGGTGGATGAGTACACTTACTTCCATTGGAGAGTTTCCAAGTATCCACGCGAACACAGCACACCGAACAACTTTAAGCGCCCACTCGCATGTCTTTTAATTTTTTGAAAAACCATATGAGTTACACTGGAGTAACTACAGATAAAAGCTTTGTCTGCGCAACATACACTTAAACAACTTGACATTTTCGTCTCGTTATTTTGCATCTTTGTTAATGTTGATGCAAGCACTTGCGGGCACGTAGGGGAGAGTTGTCTAAAACGGTGACGATGGCTCAAATGGGGACATTCAGTTTCTCATTGATTTGTGCTGCCATCTATCAATACAATACATTATATCATTCCTTATCGTCTATGCGCCATATTGAATCGAGTTGTTGACATGTTTGACGGGTTGTTCTTTTGTAAGAAGTTTTCAAATTTTTTTCAATTTTTTTCTCCGATTTGAACCTTTTACTGTGTTGGACCTTATCAAGACATCTTAGAACATTCGATTTTGGTAAGTACAGCATTGAGTCTTCTAGATTTAAGTTAAATTTTGATATATATCTCGATAAATTATCCAACACTCGTCCAAAGAAGCTCAATGTTTTAAAAAATATGTCACTGGCGGCTCAAATGGGGTCATCGTTGGTAGTCCAAAACGGGGTCGTCCCGTTTTTAGACGCCATGGAATATTATTGAAATAATATTCCATTCCATTGTGCTTTAATTCTAAGACAAATATGCGATATAAATTTCTTTAAGTATCTTAGTTGAGTACCAGTGATCCTTTATGGGGAATACATAAGTATTTAAGAGAAAATATCTTGCAAATTAAATTTTAACAATATACAAATATAGAAAATAAAATGTGAAAAAAATATTAAAAATAATTATAAATAAAAAAGTTTTTATTGTTATATATAAACATATTTTATATTCAGATATTTTATTTCACACATTATTTTATATTCAGATTTCTGATAATGGGGCGCTATCAAAGAAAAACTGATCGGCAAAGTTGGCCCCAGGAGAGTATGCCTGGAGCCATCCAAGAAGTGTTGGAAGGGAATGTGGGCTACAGGAGAGAATCTAAGGCCTACAGTGTTCCCAAACAACTCTAGAGAGGAAGGTGAAAGAGGCTCGACAGAAGAAGTTGTCTTCTGAAGCAGCTGCTGTAAAAATGCTAGGAAGATATAAAACAGTTTTTTCGGAAGCCCAAGAAAAGGAATTCGTGCAACATCTGATACATTTAGAAGAGAGGTTATTTGGCATTACGCTGTCAGATTTAAGAACTCTAGCATTTGAGTTAGCTGAAAAAAACAACATTCCGCATGTCTTTAACACGGAAAAGAGAATGGCGGAAAAAGATTGGCTTTATCGATTTCTAAAACGGCACCCAAAATTAGCCCTACGTTATCCTGAAAAAACCTCAATTCCACGTGCAAAAGGATTCAATCGCGTAGCAATCAACGCTTTCTTTGATTTATTAGATTCCTTATATTCGAAATATAAATTCTCACCAAATGATATTTATAATGCAGATGAGACAGGCATCTTGACAGTGGCGAACAAGCCTTCAAATGTCCTTGTTCTTCGCGGCAAAAAAAAAAGTTGTCACTTTAACACCAGCCGAACGAGGAGTGCTTTTGACAGCAGAAACATGTGTCAATGCAGCAGGAAATTTTCTTCTATCAATGTTTGTATTTCCGAGAAAGAAGGAGAATTCCCTCTTGATGAATGATGCCCCTCCTGGTTCATTTGCAGTGTACCATGAAAGTGGCTGGATTAACAAGGAAACGTTCCTTGTCTGGTTCAAAACGTTTATTGAGCATTCTAACCCAGGACCAAAACAGCCGGTGTTGTTAATCATTAATGGCCACAACTCTCATACTAAAAGCTTGGAACTCGTCAATCTTGCTCGGGCAAATAATGTTGTGTTGCTATGCTATCCCCCGCATACGACACAACGGCTGCAGCCACTCGATGTGTCTTTCATGGCACCTTTAAGTACCTTTTATGAACAGGAGACCAGGAAATGGCTAATAAATCACCCTGGACGCTGCGTTACTATATACTAAGTAGAAAAACTTTTTAAAGCTGCTTTCTCAAGAGCAGCTACTGTGCAAACCGCTGTGAAGGGGTTTGAAAAAACAGTGATATATT
Organism: Araneus ventricosus; assembly: GCA_013235015.1. Lineage (NCBI taxonomy): Eukaryota > Metazoa > Arthropoda > Arachnida > Araneae > Araneidae > Araneus > Araneus ventricosus. The sequence goes on along the minus strand of BGPR01003404.1, from coordinate 34,446 downwards.
CCTTTAACAGAGATGTATTCCCTAAATATTTATTTGCGCCATCAGAAACTACGGAAAAACCTCTAGATAACACTTCTGAGCTTAAACACGCCTCATGCAATGGAGATGTTGAACACCAACCTTCTACATCATCTTCTGAAACAATGCCGACTATAGAACCCCAGCCATTTAGCTCAACCTTTAACATTTCTCCAGCAGTAGTAATGCCATTTCCTCGAGAAACAGAACGCATAATAAAAAGAGTAAATGACAAGAGAAGAGGTAAAACTGCCATACTAACATCGTCACCTTACAAAGCAGAATTGGTCACTATAGAGCGGGAGAGAAGCGGCAAGAAGAATAAACGAAAAAGGGCCCTATTTTAAAAAAATAACAATCCTACTCCTGCTAAAGATAAAAAAGCAAAGAAAATGGAAGAACCAGTGACATGATCTGATGAGGAGCAGGAGAGTGATGACGCTTGCATCTTTTGTAATGACCTGTATTCAAATTCAAAAGACAGAGAGGGGTGGATTCAATGTAACAGATGTCGAGGTTGGGCACATGAAGCCTGTTCAAATGCAGAAGAAGACGAAGTAAATTTCATATGTGACTATTGTAATAAATTACTTTGCTGTAGGAAGCTAATGCCTGCTTAAAACAATAGTGAACACTTGTCTTGTATTCTTATTTTGTCATTTTAACTTCCCTTTCTTTCACCAATTAAGTGTTCTTGATACATTTTCAAATTAAACCTTGAATGTTCATTGTTTTATATGAATACCCCATTTTACCCAACCAGTTGTCCAAAACGGGGACTTTCCTCATTTTCCAGAAAAATATTTTTCTACCACACCCTAATTATTTTTTTGAACTAACAACCTCGTGTTCTGATAGTCTAGGACCTATTCTAAAAAGAAAATAGTTTGAATTTTTTTTCTGTAAAATATTTTTTTTGGCAGGCCAAAATATGTTAGCGCCCCCATTTTGGACAACTCTCCCCTAAGCTTTTCCTGACACACATTTTCATTCTTGACTGCAGAACTCAAAAGATACGTTTGCTAATGATCACATGTCACTAAATAGCCTTCACACACACACGAATGAACAGACCGACAGATAGTCAAATCACTGGTGTGTTTTGGTACAAAATCTGTTGCAGATCTACTATTTTGATGATAAAATAATGTGTCCAGTTTGATTGAACACGCTCGTTGAGTTTTCAAGGTATCGTGTTAGCACTCACTCTGACGGACAGACAGGCAGATTTTCGACTTCATTCAAAATTAAACAGAAATAAACAATTTTTGTGTAAAAACCTTTTACTAAATGTCATTCATGTAGCTGTTTAAGTTGTCTTGAGCACATACACACGAAGAAATAGACATTCATAATTCCAAAAATGCTTTTTTTCCGACTAACGGAGATCTAAAACGTGGAGTTTCATCAAAATCTCAAGGCCGAATTATTCAACGCGTTTAGAGTAATTTCTCTTTGTATACATAGTATACAAGAAATTGAAAAAGGGTGGAATCCTATTTATAGACATATTCCTTATAAATATAACTCACAGATTGGATGCTTGGCTTAGGTATTCGAGTGAGTACCAGTACTTACACACTTTACCACGACCTGAGCGTAATTTAGTTTTGTTAACGTCCCATCTTGAAGCCACACGAGGGCCAATTTGGGACTGACTTCATAATTTTGAACTACAGTTAAACGACAAGAACGACACCTGAGCTGGCACTCCTCCTCTCCAAATATCCACACCACACCCGCAGAGGATGTTTGGCCACCTACTCATGATTTAACTTGAAGCAGGCCCGCATATACAGCGGACCTTCAGTGGAATCGAGTTTCGAGTCTGAATCTCTCCGGACTTGAGGCCGGGACTTTACCACTAGACTACCTCGGCCACTCAAACTAAAGTAAAACCGGGACGTAGAGAAAACCTCGGAACTTTGGCTAAGGAGCATTTTAAATCTGGCTAGAATAGTCGCTTAAAGTAAGGTCTAGGATTGAGTTGTTAAAGATTTGACTTATTTTGAGGTGGAAGTAAAAGACTTCAAAAGAATTCAATTCAGAGTGTCTGAAATTAGGGTGTTGAAATGGAAAGGGAACAGTTGATAATTGCATATGGGTGCGCGTGTTTCCCTTAATTGTGGGCGATGATTGTTTGACAGCTGATGATTGGGTCAGGACGACTTGATTTGGTTTAAGAAGTTTATAGACATCTTCTGTATATAATCTTGAATTTTAATCAATCATCAGGTCGTGACGTTTGACATAATTTCTCACGTACCGTGGCGCATTTGCCATGATATGGAGAATTTTATTCCGTAGAATTTGATTTTTTTTTGCAGAGATAGATGCTTACAAATAAAAATCAGAGTGGATTTTAAATAGCTCAATTTCAGCATCATTCTTCCATAGACGAAAATGACAACTCACAGTATCGCCAGCATAAAATTTTCCCTGATAAACTGGATCATGGCTAGTTGTTTTTTAAGAAAACATAAACAATTTCCATTTGAATTTTGATATGATTGCACAGAACTTTTCCAGAAATTTTGATTTTATTCATACGTATTTTAAGGAGTTTCTTCCAATAACAACTGAATCCCATTCAAGCTCAAAACGGCAAAGCAAAAAAAGCCGACCTCTTTCGCAGTTTTGTCACGTGAGAAAATAAAACACGAGCGATCGAAATATTTGCCCACCCATTCCGAAAGGATTAGTGCTCTCTCCCGTGTCAAATTTGTAAAATCGTGTTAAGTTTTCCGGGTTTCCACATTTTGCTATTTATCTTTTCCTATTTTCGTCACTCGCCATTTTCCAATAGAAGTAATTATTCAGATTAAAATGCTTGTTAAAAGTCGATTATAAATTAAAAGAGTGACGAGTTGACATGGCGTCGAAGAAAAAAAGAAAATAATATCAGTTTTTCATCACAGTCTTTAAAAGTCTAGCTTTTTTTCCTTTCCTCCGAAAACGAATAATTTACACAAGACTTCTGTTATCAGCATTAACACAATTACAATTAGATACTTGCTTTTATCCGTATTAGCAAAATTACAATTAAATGCCATTTGTTATTAACGGTATTTTTGAGGCATTAGGAATGGAGTTCCGTCTGATTAGAATCGTTGAAGAAAGCCGAATATTACATGAAAAAGAATCATTAAAACGACCACTATCTTGAAACGGAATCAAACAATCAAAACCCTTACATATACGTCGCTTTTAATGACTTGAGGGAACATTCACTGCCATTTCAAAGAAAATCAGCAACACGCTTGATCGTGACTGTTTAACAAACAAATTTACAGACGAAATACACTTAGGAAATGAATTGAGCAGAAGCAAATGTTACTTTGACTTCATTGAGTGGATTGTAAAGCATTCATTGAATATTTTGCAAGTGACTGGAATCAGTTTCCGTGACATCACATCATAAACGTCACTGCGCAGGTCATCAGCATTTAACCATACGTTGTCTTACTCTGATCTGTGACGTCATGTAATTTTCCCTTCAGTTGCTTGAACAAATGGATTACAAAATTAAATTAGTGCAGAACGTTTGATTTGTATTGAATAAATGCGAATTTATTTCATTACTGAATGTCAGTTTGAGCAATGAAATATAGTCGAGGAAAAAATCCGAATAACCAAACATCATTCTCCAGTCGTCCATATCATATGGAAACAGAAAGTACCATTTTTAAAAAGTAATGTCTACTAGATCTTCTGTCTATAAGTTTCGAAAGGAATTGTCTACATATGTAAAACTGCACTAACTGCAAACTTTCTTATGGCAACACACTTTTTTGATTTCATAAATAAATTCATCCTGAAAAAATTATCAATGGTACAAATTTTGTTTAGTATATACGTAGGGAGTTTGACGACATATTTTCCGATATAAAGGGGTCGTCTCCATATTTTGATTGCTAAGTTTTCTGCTATTTTCTAGAGGTCGGTAGTTTCATTTTTATTTATGTGATAGTTTAAAAATTACGATCGACATTTTGGAATATGACTATTTGATACATGACAAAGGTTTATTTTTGCGTTGAAATTTTCTGAAAAAGTTTGATTCAGTTGTAGAAATACAGATTCAAGAGCATTGTAATTCTTTTTAATCGCTCGTCAGTCTTGAACTGCCATTACGCTTATACGTTAAAACGTAAAAACGCCATTTTTTTCCTTTTATGAGTGAAACACAGGAAGGAAAAGTCTCTTTTATTGATTTAATGAGATGTTAATATTATTGTTAAGATAATAAATTTCGGAGAGAGCGGAAATATTTAGTATGACATTTCCTCCAAGTCTTTTATTTTTGAATTCCTTCATTAGTGCATAACATTTCCTTGATCACTGCTTGATATACAGGGTGAATATAATGAAAATGCAAAGGTTCTGTCATTTCATATACATATTATTTGGGCCTTTGGAAACCGATATATACATCTATAGTCCTCATTTTTCCCCAATTACAAAAGTGGTGCTGCAATCTCAATCTGGGCAGAAAATAGGAATGAAAAAGAAATAAAGTAGCATGTTACGTGGCTGAAAATTCCATTTAAAAATTCTACTAAAACAAAAATATACTGGACATTTTAACACAAAAATAAATATTGAACATTGGCATTTCATTTTTAAACATTTAAGTAAATTCAATCATATTTGCAATTGAATTATTGAGTTTACAATTCACAGTTTATTTTTTATAATTTTGCTTCGTTTATTTCATAACTTAGCTTTTAAAAATGTGTTTAATATTTTACATTTGAGCATGTTGTGCTATTGGTAGTCTGAAAATGACACTATCGACGGCAGAATGTATCGTGTCTGTCCATCTGTCTCATTTGCAGTGTTGGACGGTCCCCCGACTCGACAATCGGTGAAATCCACATTTAATCAGAAGTCAAGAAGTTGGATGCTGGAACCCATAGAGGCTTAATCACCGGAAATAACATGTGGAACATGATGAGGTAGAAGTATTTCATTGTGGAAGAGTGTGTTTGTGTTTTTTTTTTCATCCAGAATACATGATGTGGCGAAGTTCAGACTGGAAAGGTTGAGGAATATACACCGTCTTAAGGCGCGTATACACTTGCAGCTTTAGGTATTAAAGCGTTTTTCAAATGAAAAACGCTTTTTCTCCACTAATCCACTCTACTCTACTCTAATCCGGAAATACTCTTGTCACATAATTTTCGGATTACTGAGAGTTTCTGCACTCTAATTATCATCACCTTGCTTATTAATGTATTTATTAATAGACCTAATGAAAAACTTTATCACTTTTTTATTACGAATTCAAATAAAGGAGTGTATCATTTCATCCATCGTAAGAAACAAACTAGTTTTCATACGTCTTTACTAACAACTCGTTGCTTGGTTGAAATATTTTTCGAATATGACAGGTTTCATAAAATGGAGAACGAATGCAGTATATTTGCACACACGTTAACACAAACTTTGCAAATGCAGAACACATATCACAGAGAAAATTGCTCATTTTTAAGCAACAAAACAATTTTCGAGCTTGCCATTCGCAAAGCAACGATAACAAACTTTTCGAAAACATAATCGCCTTCCTAACTTCGAATGTACCTTCATTTATTCTATGTTATAATTTTTGTCTTTCGAGCAATTTCTTTCTAATTATAAAATCTCGTAGTTTATCATATATTTTCCAACTTCAGATATGAGTAGAGCTATCTATTACAACTCTTCTGTCAGAATTTTAAAAAATGAATTGAATGAGAACAGCGGGAAAAAAACAATTTAGCAATAAATTATTTTTATATCAACAATAAAAACAGTGATAAAAATGCAAGAATGCACCTTAATTTACCAAAAACAACAACATTATACACAAAAGTTTAAGAGTGGATATAGGATTTGTTGCCATTGTCTTTAAAAGTTTAAAATTCATTTCAAAAGATGTAAGTAAAACATATTCTGTAGCATGAGAACTTTTCGTGAAATAGCTATTGTCCACTTTAAGTAATTTTAGATTAATTTTATAAAAATAATGGCTATTTAGCAAATGCCAGGTTCGCGGTGGCCTAGTTGTAAGGTCTTGGCTTCGGGGCCGGTGGGCTCCAGGTTCGAAACCTGATTCCAATGAAGATCTGCCATGTATGTTGGCCTGCTGCAAGCAATTCATAAGCAGTCGGTCGAACGACCTCACGCTAGTGTGGAGCAGAATCTTGGAGAATGAGATGGCAGCTTAGATGTTGTCTTCATCATCTGAGCGGAGCTCAAAATTACTAGTTCCGTCCCAAAGCAACCCTCGTGTTACCTCAAAACGGAATTTTAATATAAATAACTATCTAAATTCAGCAATGGTAATGAAAATGTGTTTAATCCTAATTTGAGTTAATTACATAAATCACCACTATAATTATGATATATTAAGTTATAAATGAAAAATAAAAGTTTGATATTTGTTTCAATTTATTAAATATCTCTATTGCTTATTTAAATGCTGCTTTTGAATATCAGAGCGGCATAATTCTCATAAAATGAAATTCTGTGGCTCGATTCGCTTCTCGTCAGTGGTTCTTATGACCAAATGTTCATGAGCGATGTCAGCGCCACTAAACGGGCAGTAAGGCTTTTCACGGTCCCCAAACATGAGAATTTCAAATGTTTATCGGGATTTTAACTGTTTTTCACTTCACAATAATATGTAATGTATTCAGCTCAGCCTATCTTAGATAAGAGTCTACAGATTTTTCCATACTCCTCGAAATTACAACATGCAGGTTTAAAACATCTATAAATAAATGAATGAAAACTTTCTAATACATAAAATTGTTTTTTATCCTTCATTTGATAGAATTTCTGCGTAGTATTTTCTTTTTATGATTAGGAAAACAATATATTCCAAATCATATGTTATTGTTTCTTTAATCATGACTTTGAATTATTGACTGCGACACATTTTTAAGCATAATACTGATCCACATTTTGTAATAATATTAATGTAATTAACATTTTTTTCGAATATCTCCTGAAACTTCGACTATATAATTATAATGAAGGAGTTTTAATAGACAATTTACATCGAAAATCCGGTCACGAGGGCATTTAGGGGTCTGACCAGAAATTGATGAAATCGAAAATGTATTTTGTTTCACCCAGCTTCACAAAAATGTGATAATGGTTTGCAACTTTAATAATTTATTTTGAGCTTTGTGCGCAATATATGCATCCATTTTCGTAGAAAAAATACGAATATTCGGGAGATATAAAAATTTCTTTAGAAGAAATCCCAAATTTTTTATTCATGTTTTTTGCTTATAACTTGAAGAGCTTTCAATCAATTTGTATGAAACATACGTGGCAATACACGAAAAATTTGGCCACGTTGTTATGAATCACCCTGTATAGTTAAAATTGCTCTAAATTAACAATTACCAATCTGTACTCCCTGTTTTTTATATCATAACTAAATTTCTCTTGGAAAAATGTGTCTCGCGTGCAATTATGGTTAGTATACGTATAGGCATTTGACATCTTTTTCGTCATATTTTTCGCCATCTTTCTATTTAGATAGTCAATCTCTCTAACTCTAGATGTTCGTAAGAGAATTTTGCTCATGTGACATTTTAAAATCATTATTTGAGTTATGATCTACAGATTACAATAGATTACTAGTTGATGTATGAGAAAACATGATTGAATTGAAATGTTCCGAAAAATGTTTGAATATCTCCTGCAAACAGATATTCGAGTACTGGCGTGGCGATAGTAAGCTGTGCCCGGGCATGATTTCCTTTTATGCCAAATTTGACCCCAGTGGTTTGGCAAGTGCACATGGCACGCTCTTCATGTTATTATTTTTCGTCCCCTTATCATGTTTAATTTTAAAAACAGACATCATGCCGTGATCAAAAATTATCGGTAGTGCTCTCATAAATTAAAAGATTTCAGTTTCTTGGCCAATATTTGTTACATCTCTTTTCAAGTAATACTCAAGTAATATATGCGTTTCTTTTTTATTGAATTAAAAACTCAGAATAGTGATCACGAAGAGAGAATTTCAACCAATGAAATAAGAAAAAGTCACAAGGTGCCATATCAGGTTTATACACAGCATATGGAATAGTATTTATTGATTATCTTTCCCCAAAATTCATGAATAATCACAGAATTGTGAAAACGCGCATTACCGTAGTAGAAAACCCATGAGTCTTCTAACAACAATTCACGTGGTTTTTAACAAATTGCTTCACGCAAATACTGCTACACTAAATTAATATTCTTTTTTGACAGTCTGGCCAGTTGGTAGAAACGTCTAATGGAACCTGGGAGAAAACTTAGGAATTAGCATTCCTATCTCAAAAACGTTTCTGGATAGAGGGAAAATGTCAGATACAGAGCATTATCGATTTAGTACCATGCACATTAGTACTATGAAAAGAGCGTTAAAAAAGCACATTTGTTTATTCGCCATTTCCGAAATAGTACCGTCTCATAGCGGAGCGCATAGCCATTTTACTCTACTTAGACAGCACTTAAATGACTTAAGCTGCCGTCACTAAGATATTAAGATAAAAGTGACTTAAAGGGACATTCTGTATACGTAATTTAAATGTAGCACTACCTATTTGATGACAGTCTGTATGTATTCCTCCCTAGGCCCTCCCGGTCGGTAGACCACCAGTTGTTTACTTCAATTCTGCATCTCCATTTAAAGAAACGGCTCAACTAATGCCCTATTCCCATGTTCCGTGTTTCGTCGCTCCTTGTTCGTATTGCGCCTTATCTCACGTCATGGAACCGTAATTTAAACAGTCGGGGTCAGAGCACCACGTATATTTGTTAACTAACAGTGGTTTGTATCTATTTCTAATTTTTCCTTTAGACAAGCAAATAAATATTTGCTTTCATTATACATTAATTGAATTTTGGTTCTCAGTAAAACATGAATATGCACCCCAAAATGCTAAAGCTCAAAGAGTACTAATTCCATAGTCTACTTCCTATTTGAGTAAGGATGGGTTTTTAGCAGTGTCTGTTATTCATTCGAAAAACATTCACCTTCTTTTGGTTAATTCAGCAGTTTATTGGCGTTCAGGAAAAGTGATTCCCGCCACTTATGAAATTAAAGTAGAAGTTCTTCTATCCTTGACCTTCTAAACTGAAATTTTAAAGTGAAGTGTCTTCTATCTTTGGATTGAAAAAATTTGAACCACTGGATTAAGTGGTCTGTTCATGAATCAATTTTTATTATAACAAAATTAAAAAAATGCTTTATGCATCTGTATAAATCCGAAAAATGCATTCATGCTGGCATCAACTTTCGGCCATTTTTTGGCCCTTTATCTTTGAAAAGGCCATGCTTTTAGGACAAACCATGCTTCCGCCATCATATCTTGTTCTTTTTTGTGATTTTCTTAAAGTTTTCGTGGACTTTCTGAACACTTTGTATTTTGCTTGCATATTTACATCATGTATAATGCAACATTTCGAAGCCAATAACTTACAGAATTCATTAGTCGAGAATCAAAATAAATTAACTGGAGCAATAAAAAGGATGCATTTGGCACATGTAGCTGGATACGAAATTTAAACTGCTGAGAGTATTGTGTATATTTTGTCTTCATTTTTTAACACTATAATACTCTGATATTTCTGACTTTTGAAATGCAAAAAATGTATCTATTAACAGGTACATAAAAAAGACAGTCTAATTGAGAAACCAGAACTCTGTAAAACCAACGAATGAAAAACAAACAAAGCATATCACCTCCTTCTTCGGAGATCGAATTCCATCTAATGCGTTTTTACAAAAGGCAAAACTCTTCAGCAAAATGATTCCACCCAGCGTTCCCTTAAAAATTGCCAAGAGTAACTAAACATCAAAAATACCTAAAAATAAAATTTTACGATTCGGTCTATGTCAAGTGCGTAACAGAGATGAACTGGTAATTATGTAAAAAAATTCCTCTCCTCATTATCTCGCACCTTAATGTGCTTGGTGATTTCCACACCAACTGCAATAAAATGTAACTTAGTGAAGTTTCCATATTTTTCAAAGTCATCATGTGATTTTTATTTCAAAGTATTGATAAAATTGAAGAACTTACTGATAGCTGCGGCAATAGAGGTCATTAGAAATTTTGAGTTTGTTCATTCATCATCTGGCACAGAGGTTTCCAAGATGGTAAGCAAATCCCTGGTTGAAAGCGGTGGACCAGTTAGAGACACCCGAAAGAAAATGTTGGTAATAGCGGGAAACCATAAAAGATTAAAATGAAAAGTTGTAGATTTTTTTCCGAAAGTTTGTGGTGAAAAGCAAATTATGCAACTGCGAAAGCCGTTTGGGCAGCATCAAAGAATGCTCACCAATAAATTCAAAGTGAAAGAAATAAAATATGTAATACTTTTTATGAACGCAGCATCTAATGCATCTCTTCATCAAAAGGATTCCACCCAGCGTTCCCTTAGAAATCAAAGCACTAATCCATCTAATGCATCTCTTCATCAAAAGGATTCCACCCAGCGTTCCTTTAGAAATCAAAGCACTAATCCATCTAATGCATCTCTTCATCAAAATGATTCCACCCAGCGTTCCCTTAGAAATCAAAGCACTAATCCATCTAATGCATCTCTTCAGCAAAAGGATTCCACCCAGCGTTCCCTTAGAAATCACAAAGAGTAACTAAACATCAAAAATACCGAAATATAAAATTTTGCGATTTGGTCTGCTTCAAGTGCATAACAGAGATGAACTGGTAATTACGAAGGAAAATTCCGCCGCTCATTATCTCGCACCTCAAATGTGCTTGACAACTGCAATAAAATGTAACTTTGTGAAGTTTCCATATTTTTTAAACCTATCATTGGATTTTTATTTCAAAGTATTGATAAAATTGAAGAACTTGCTGATAGTTGCTGCAAGATCATTAGAAATTTTCTCATTCATCGTCTGGGAAAGAGGTTTCCAAGGTGGTATGCAAATCACTGGTTGAAAGCGGTGGACCAGTCCGAGACAAACGGAAGAAAATGTTAGTAATGGCGGGAAACACAAAGCATAAAAATCAAAATGAACGAGAAAGTTGTAGATTTTTTTCCCCAAGTTTGTGGTAAAAAGCAAATTATGCAACTCCGAAAGCCCTTTGGGCAGCTTCGAAGGATGCGCACCAATGAACTCAGAGTTAAAGAATGAAAATATATAATGCTCTTCATGAACACAGAAATTTCGAAAATGTCATACTCATATGCATGTACATTTTAACCCGCTAATCCCGAATTCCAGTTAATCCGAATCGATTTTATTTTCGAAAATTATATGTAATTCAAAAAATTACCTGAAAGGATTTAAATATACATACTAAAACCAAAATTATTTTTTCAACATGCATAATTTTGAACACATTGAAGAAACTAACGCAATTCGCCGTAAGATAAGGTCACTTCATACAGGAGCACATCCATTACTTTACTGAAAAGGGGAGACATATTCTCTTTCGATAGCTTTAGATTAAAAGTATTCAAGAGATAGTAGTACTGAGTACTTAGAACTTACATTTGTTTTAGCACACATCTTTTACTTTTCTATTTTTATCGAAATTTCAGGTAATCCGAATTTTTTGTGAACCGAACAGGCACCGGTCCCAATTAGTTCGGATTAGCGGGGTTCTACTGTATTAATAAAAAAATACCTCAGCAAGTTTGACGTAGGTCTGGTAATGAGATTTTATCTGTCGTCATCGTTTAGTCACCACACATATTTTGGTAGAAAACAAAACCCTTCCATCATTCTTTTCTGCTTTCGTAACAAAAAAGAATCCGAATTCTTTCATTATTATTGTTTTCATTTATTTTTTCTTTTAACTTAAATTATCTAATTTAAAAAGTTCTATTAATGAACTATTATCTTAGTGAGTAGAGGTGCTCTGCGCCGGGATACAATGCGATATAAATCTTTGTTGCTGTGTTGTTAAATGCAAACCAGGTTTCATGCCAGATTTAGCTGCAACTCAGTGCTTAATTCAAATGCTTTTGAATTATGACGCATTTTATAACACGAAGCCCCAAATGCAGGATATTTCCTTCCTACAAACGAGGGCCTCAAATAACAAAAATTATTACACATTTTTGTGGGAAAAAAAGATCTACGAGCCGGTCATTCAAAAACAGCAACTTTTCTGAAACATAATATTCGTAACCCAGAATGCTCATCTATTTATTGTATATTTTTTTTAAATTTCAAGCTACTTTTTTTTCTTTTTATATATAAAAGATTGAGAATTATCATGGTATACTACTGCAGACATGAGAAGAAATTCGACGTTTTACAGAATAATACTATAAAATGTCTTTAAATATTAATTACATATTTAAGGGAAAATTTCTATTCGAACTGTTTTCACTGAATATAAAAAAATGAAATCAGTAAGAGTTTCGAAAAACTGAAAACCATTTAAGAATCAGATATATTATTTGAAATAAAAAAAATAATGAAAACATTTTAAAAATATTAGTATACAACTTTTTTTGAAATTTACCAGAACCAGCAACATTTCATTCAAAATGTGATTATCCATTTCTTTTTGAAAGTTTAAAATTCAGTTCATAAAGACGTAAGAACAAAACTTTCATTCGTAGAAGAATTTTTCGCGAAATAATGCTTTTCTGTTTACAGTTCTTGAAGGCGAATTATATAACTGTAACTGCATTTTGAGCGATCGTAATGAAAGCATAGTTATTCTTTATTTCAATGCATTACGTAAATTACCAATTTTTTTATATAATACTTGTACATAAATAACAGTTTAAGTATTTCGTAACAGCTTAAGTCGAAGAAGAATGGAGCTTCTGCCTTCAGAATGTTAGTGTGTCAAGGGCATTTTATTAAATCTTACTATTAGGAAAGGGAGCTAACAGCAATACATTCATTGATTCAAAAAACCTAAAATATAATTTCATTACGTCCCTTAAAGCCCTTTTCCAATTGGAAGTATATGTTTGTCTCTCCTGGTTTAGAAGTTAATTACTGAGAAACGACTAAAGAAGACATCCTGCGTAATAATAAATTAAAAAGTAGACAACCATGAAAAATTCAAATATTCAAGCTTTTAGTACAATAATAAAAGAAAATTTTTAAAATTAAATTAATTTTTTTTTCTGGTCATTAATGAAAAATAAATGAACTTTGATTAGTCGTCTTTCAGTCAAAAGTCACTTAGTCCAAAACTGCAGTTTCGAGATGTGGTCAGTTTAAATTTATTTAATTTTAGTCGCTATGATAAACAGTAATAACTATTTTACAGAACCCTAACAAGAAGGGTTGTTTTACTGATGTTTAGGTAACATGTTTTTATCGTGAAATAATTCATTGTAAATTCTAATTGACTGCAGCTGTCCGTCAAGATATTTTTGTGGACATACTGACTACTGCTTGCACGACGACGACATTTACTACGAAATAATATTCTAAATTATGGTACTGCAATGAAAGTTATCAGGTTAGAAAATCTGAAAAATCTCTCTTCACTTTTGGCCGCAATTTTTGATACAAACAAAATTGCACTTTCCAAAATCGATAAAAATCAGCTGAAGGGGGTCTCCCATGGACTTTCTCGTATACTCCTTAATAAAGTGCGATTCCCCCGCAGACCTTGGGTGAGCCAGGGACACCCACGAGTACTCATATTTTTACTGTCCTCGGAATCGGCGGTGGATGGATGACAACACAAACGTCTATGCACCTCTACCTCTTAAGGAATTTAGAGTATAGCGCGTTTTGGGCTTCTTAGTGTAATGAAGAAATTGAGTACTCATTTTGTACGTAAAATTGTCCAGTGTGTACAGTCCAGCAGGCAGGAAAATGGAGAACGACGCTTTATTCTCGAATATTCCAGAAAACACGAAGCTCAGGTAACAGGAAAACACAGCACTTGCGCAAATTAAAACTCCAGCAGACAGCAAATCACGAACAATAACTGTAACAGCACGATGAATACTGCTCGGCGTCTATCAGCTTACTAGCTCGAACTGCGGATAAAATTCAAAAGAGAGATTTCACAGGCTTTTGAATTCCAAAGACGATCCCAGTTGATCCAGGTGATTAAACACTCTCAACAACTGCGGTATTCAGAGTCTTCCCGATAGGGCTTGACGTCACATGGAAGCATCTAGTATATTCTGCATATCTCCGCTATTGATAGAATTATCGAGAAAAATCTAGTATTTTTGAGGGCCTTCATTTTGTCGCCAAACATGTCGTCGAGGCCACGGGTGTTCGCTTGCCTTGCCTCCGATAGCTGGTAGGAATATCTGTACATGTTTCTTTCTAACGCTAAGACTAACATTGCTGGGAAGCGACATTCAATGTTCGTAAGAGTAATAAATTTGACCGACTGGATCCGATATTTGATATAAATACACAATTTTTGTCAAAAGACCACTTACCAAATTTCATTTATCTGGGACCTTGCGTTTTCAAGTTATCGCGTTCACAATGGAACGAGTATACAGACTGTCAATCTTTAGATGGATTAGGATCAATTTTTGATATAGATCCACGATTTTGTTGATAAAACTATGCACTAAATTTTATCCATCTAGTTATTTCCATTTTTTTCCTTTATCGTGACCACATGCATATGGTCACATACACCTCAAGTGGACGGATTCCTTCAAAATTTCATAGAAATCTACAAATTTGTTGTAAAGTCTGCATACTAAATTTGATTTTTCTCCTTTAAATTTTGTTCCGCTTTTGAGTTATCGCATTCACAGACAGACAGATATAATTCCAAAATTTTCTTTTCTGTCACAGGGAAGTCTAAAACGAGTAGATTCATGAAAATTCCCAAGCCCTATTTTTTGACGAAGGCTATAGTTTCTCTTTGTAAATTTCCCAAACAAGAAAGAAAAAATACACGCATTTTGTAATTACAACCAGCGGGAATATGCTTCCCTAGACGTCCGCCTGTATAGCAGTCTGTTTTCGGTTCTCCTTATTATAATGTGCAGCACGAACGTACCGCAAGGGGGTGGAGAGATGGCAAAGCAAGCAAGCGGGGATTTCCCCTTCCTACTTATTCGCATAAGTGAAATAATATCCTGTTTTTTTGTGTTTCGCGGTCTAACTAAGATTTGGAAGCCTTCCTTTCGACGGAATGGACCCAAAATGTGATACAGATGAACACTTTTGGTCACAAGTCCCCATACAAAAATTCATCGATCTAACACATTGTGTTTTTGGATTATCGCGAATGCATAGACCCACAGTTTGTCCCTCCGTTGACGGGTATGATCCACGATTTAATACGCATCTACAATTCTGATTATAAAACAATGCTTTAATTTTTATCCAACCAGCTCTTTGCGTTTTTTAGTTATCGCATTCACTTGCATACAGTAACAGAGACGAACAAATTTCCCTTTGAAAGTATTCGCCCAAGATTTAAAAGAAATCTAAACAATTGATGTTAGGATCACATACCGAATTTTCCCATTCTAGCTAAATGCGTCTATCATGTTTACTGACAGATAGATAGGAAAAGTTGTAGACAGACCGATATAATTCCAAAAGAGTATTTTTCATATTCAGGAAGGTATAAAACGTATAGATCTATTGAAATCTCGACGTCGAATTTTCTGATAATAGCAAGACTTTCTCTTATTGTACTTCTTATACGAGAAAGTAAATTAACTTACACAAATGATCAATTTCCTGTCTGCTAGGGCACAAGATGTTGCACACTAAGGTTGAAGGACCAACAAGCTATTTTTATTTCAGATCATTAGGTCCTTGAAAATGCGTGTAGTCTTGCTTAGATAAGGGGTGTCCCAACATCATCGCACGATACCAATCGCACTTCTGAGTTTGTTGCCATTACGCTTTACGACTGTGTAAAAATAACTCCAGACGTTTCGGACTGAAGTGTAGTGATGTACAGGAAGTGCTATATGATGAGTTATTCCCAGAATATTGCTGAAGATGGGCAGTTCTTTCTAAACTCGTCATTAATACCAGAAGGTAATTAGTTTTCCATAATCTGGTTACAAGAGGATAAAGAAATAGAGAGAGAAGATGATGACTTCTTTCTCTGATGACATCATCCACCAGATTCTTCTTCCTCTTCGTTCTTCTTCATTCGTTTTTTGTTAATATTATTGTATTTTTACCTCTATCACAATTAAAACTTCCCATAATTTGTATTTTTATCTTATGACTTCTAAAACTTTACTTCCCAAGCAGAGCAAACTCATATCATGTATGAGTGTTATAAAATTCTCTTTATGTCCTTTTTTCTATTATTTTAGAGGGGTTTTAATTCATTGATGTGACTGAAAAAAGAGATCAACGATTGTCGAGACAACCCTGACCGTACACTACCAATGCTCTACTTATTTTTATTTTAAAAAAAATAAAAATAAGAGCGCACGAACATGTTGCCAATCACTAAAACGGACAACTAAAAACCATTTATACAATTATTTACATAAAATAATACACGCAAAAAGTTTACGCAAATATCAAAGGATTTTCAAAGATTCTTAACTCGGCGAGTTTTATTCCTAGAATAGAATTTTTTTGCATTTAAAATCTTAGTGTGTCAAGAATATTGCACTAAATATGATTAAAATGACTGGGGAATTGCATAAAATTTTAGACTTTTTAACTTTCTTTGCCGTATATTTATTGTCGCATAGAACAAAAAATATTATTATTTACGTCATTCAAAGATTTTTGTAACAACATAAAAAAGGACTTGGAATAAAAGGACTTGGGAATTGAAAGGATTATTTTAATTAGAAGTATACGTCTATATCTAACGATTTAGAAAATAGCTATTGGACACGGTTAGAGAGGACACCTTGTATATTCTAATTAATATAATAAATTAAATTAATCAATATTCTAAATTCGTAGCAAAGCTAGTCGCACAATAAGTAATTTGCTTTTAGTTTTAAATAGGTAATGGAAATTAAATTCGAAAATAATAATCAGAATATTCAGTTTATTTTAGTTACTTAGAATATCCTAGCATCCATTCATTAGAACCGAATAAAATATCTTAAGGATAAGTCTATTCCAATTTTCTTCTAATAGAGTTTTAATTTTTAGATTATCATGGCGATTGTGTATCAGGAATCATTATGAAGTTTTTAGTTTTTAGTGCAATTCCCTGTGGATTCGTGTAAATATTGTGGTTTCTGTAGAGCTATATTCGGAGGTAATAAGACGACTGACAAAATCTAGTGGTTCAGTGTAGCTTACAGTAGCAAATTGTGCATTCAAGATCAATATGGAGCTTGCTGTTTTGTTAGTGCTAATGTATTGAATGACCGGACAAGTGTCTATTTAAGTGCTATTTCTTGCAATTGTTAACGAATATCATTGTCTGCTTTGTCTAATTTTGTAAATAAATTTGTTTTCGTCCTTTATTGTTAGTTTCCTCCTTTATTCGGTTTGCCACCTAAAAATAACAGCATGTTTGACTACTTTTACCGAAAAATATATAAAAAGATACAAATGTCTAACTCGAAAATTCAATTTCTAACAATTTCATGAATTCAAGTTTTCTGAAATGAAAATAACGATAGTTAATTAATGCATTTTGAGTCATCATAAAATGTACGATATAGGTCAAAAAATATAAAGGAAATACTCTCTGTGAGAATAGAGACTCTCGAAGAAAATAGAGATAATATGAGCTCTTATATGAACAAAACAAAATGTACAACTTAGAGTTAAGCGTGAAAAATAGCAAACATTTTTCCACGTGCACGAACGCTTTAAAATGTTTGGAATAATATTTTATTGCAAGTAATTTGAGTCCCCAACTCAAACATTCCGTAGACACAAAACTTTATACATTTTTACTGAAACTCCATCGCTTAGAAGACTCACTTAATCGGATTATGTAGCTTAATACCTAAATTGAAGATAAGGGAAATTCGAATAATCCTCAGACCTATCATGACTTCTAACACTTAAGACTGTCAGTAAAAATATTGTTTCGAAAATTCATTGCAGTAATGGTTTTAGTTTACATTTGGTGCTGCATCCGATTACTACGGGGACATTCTGAAAATCGATACTAATGTAGGCAAGCGTCAAGCAGGATATGTCCTTTTCATTTATTTATTTTCATATCTATCGGGTTTCATAGGATAAGGGCTCCTTCGGGAATATTTTAAAAATATAATCTGCTGTATATAGAAATAGCAGTTTCTTTATGAATTAATTTACGTACTTATTTTTTAAATTTTCGATTATCCGATGGCGGTCTTGTAATTTTACGGCAAGTATCTCCAGGAACGTTATTAATATTTAAAAAATGTTAAACAATTACAAATATGTATTTACTATCGCATTTATTATTTATTGTTATATTTTAATTTATTACTGGCTTATTTATCCGGCATTGCTCGGAATAAATATACTTTCACGTTTTATATTTTTACTGTAAAAAAACTTTTACATAAAATATTAAAAATCCCTTTTTCTTCTGAAAGGTTTTAGAATTAAAATGAAAATATCAATTAAACCAAACCCTTTTTTTGGCGCTGAAAGGTAAACTTTTTCTTAAATTATTAAAACTGTTTATGCTTCTTGGTTTGACAGCAAAAAAGCTTTAACTGCCCATGGGCATTCGAAATATTGTTTTTAATTAATGAAACCTGTACAAGTGGAAGTGGTCTCCCCCGAACTTTCTTGTATACTCCCTAACACGTGTGAATAAAACGGAAAACCGCGTAATTTTTTTGTTTTATGAGTGAAACGTACGAAGTAAAACACTCTTTTATTAATTTAATGAGATGTTAATATTACTGTTAAGATAATAAGTTTCGGAGAGAGCGAAAATATTTAGTATGACATTTCCTCCAAGTCTTTTATTTTTGAATTCCTTTATTAGTGCATAACATTTCTTTGATCATTGCTTAATATACAGGGTGGTTATAATTAAAATGGTTAATAGCTCAAATACAAAATGCTCAGCCAAACGCTCTGACATTTTATATACATAATATTTGGACCTTTAGAAAGCGATATGATTAAATAGTCCTCATTTTTGTCGCTAGGAGCAAAAGTGGTGCTGCAATCTTAATTTGGACAATAAACTGGAATAAAAAGGAAATAAAGTAGGGTGTTACGTGGCTGAAAATTCCATTCAAAAATTCTACTAAAACAAAAATGTAATGGACATTTTAACACATAAATAAATTTTGAGCATTGACATTTCATTTTTAAACATTTAACTAAATATAATCATATTTGAAATTCACTTATTGAGTTTACAATTCACAGCTTCTTTTTTACAAATTTGCTTCTTTTATTTCATAATTTAGTTTTTAAAAATATGTTTAAAGTTTTCCATTTGAGCATGATGAACAATGGATAGTCTGAAAATGAATCTATCAACGGCAGAATGCATCATGTCTGTCCATCAGTCGCATGTGCAGTTTTGGACGGTCCCCCGAGTCGACACTCGGTGAAATCTACATTTAATCTGAAGTCAAGAAGTTGGATGCTGGAGCCCATGGAGTCTTAATCTCCGGTAATAGCATGTGGAACATGATGAGGTGGAGTATTTCATTGTGGAATATTGTGTTCGTATTTTTTTTCCATGCAGAATCCATGATGTGGCGAAGTTCAGACTGGAAAGGTTGAAGAATATACACCGTCTTAAGGCGTGTATATGTTACTGTGAAAGACCGAAATTTGGAGAATGTCGACTTTCACCGGTGAATGTCAACATTCGCATAGTCATGTTACCGGTGAATGTCAACATTCACATAGTCATGTCACCGGTGAAAGTTGACATTCTCCAATTTCGGTCTTTCACAGTAACATATACACTTGCAAGTTTTGGTATTAAAGCGCTTTTTCAATGCATCTGCACAAATCCTACCATTCATATGATCAGGAAATACTCTTGTCTGATATTTGCCAGATTACTGAGAGTTTCTTCAGTTTAATAATCTTCACCTTGTTCATTAATATATTTATTAATGGACCTAATGAAAAACTTCACCACTTTTTTTATTACGAATTCAAATAAAGGAGTGTATCATTTCATCCACCATTAAAAGCAAACTAGTATTCATAGGTGCATCACTAACAACTCGGCGATTGATTGAAATACGTTTCGAAAATGACAGGTTTCATAAAATGATGCACGAACATAGCATATTTGCACACACGTTAACACAAACTTTGCAAATGCAGAACTCATATCACAGATAAAAATGCTTTTTTTATGCAAAAGAACAACAATTTTCGAGCTTGCCATTCGAAAGCAACGATAACAAACTTTTCGAAAACATAATCGCCTTCCTAACTTCGAATATCCCTTCATTTATTCTATGTTATAATTTTTGTCTTTAGAGTAATTTCTTTCTAATTATAAAATCTCATAGTTTATCACATATTTTCCAACTTCAGATATGAATAGAGCAATCTATTACAACTCTTCTGTCAGAATTTTAAAAAATGAATTGAATGAGAACAGCGGAAAAAAAACAATTTAGCAATAAATTATTTTTATAGGAACAATAAAATCAGTGATAAAAATGCAAGAATGCACCTTAATTTACCAAAAACAACAACATTATACACAAAAGTTTAAGAGTGGATATAGGATTTGTTGCCATTGTCGCCTTCCTAACTTCGAATGTCCCTTCATATATTCTATGTTATAACTTTTGTCTTTCGAGTAATTTTTTTAAATTGTAAAATCATGTGTTTTATCATATATTTTCCAACTTCGGACATGAGTAGAGCAATCTATTTAAACTCTTTTGTCAAAATTTTAAAAAATGAATTGAATGAGAACAGCGGAAAACAAAACCATTTAGCAATAAATTATTTTGAATTGGAACGGTAAAATCAATGCTAAAAATGTATGAATACATCCGTAATTTACCGAAAAACAATGACATTACATATAAAGTTTAAGAATGGATATATGATTTTTTTTGGCATTTGTCTTTAAAAGTTTAAAATTCATTTCAAAAAAAGTTAGAAAAACGTCTTTAGTTACAGAAGACTTTTTCTTTAATAAACAATTGTCCAGTTAAAGTAATTTTAGATTAATTAATTAGGTTCGTCCCGAAGTAGCCCTCCTGTTACCTCAAAACGGGATGTTACTATAAATAACTATCAAATTCAGCAACTGTAATGAAACACATGTAATCCTAATTTGAGATCCTTAAATAAATTACCACTATCTTTTTGAAATAGTAACAAATAAATAAAAATAAAAATTCCTTTTTCTTTGTTCTTGTACAATACTTTCCATTGCTCATTTAAGTGCTGCTTTTAGATGTCAGAGCGGCATATTCTTAAAAAATGAAATGTTCATAAGCGACGGCTGCGCCGTTAAACGGGCAGCAATGCTTCTCAATGTCCACAAACTTGAGAATTTCACACATTTTTCGAGATTTTAGCTGTTTTTCACTTTACAAAAATATCTAATGTATCCAGCTAAGCCTATCTTAGTTAACGAGTCTAAAGATTTTTCCATATTCCTCGAGATTGCAACTTGAAGATATAAAACATCAATAAAATATATTAATGAAAATTTTCTAATTCATGAAATTGTTTTTTATCCTTCATTCGCTAGAATTTCTACTAAGTGATTTTTATGATTCGGAAAACAAAATATTCTAAATTATAATCTATTGGCTCATCCATTACGATTTTCTATTATTAACTGCAACACATTTTTATACATAAAACTGATCCATATTTTGTGATAATATTAATGTGATTTTCGAATATCTCCTCAAACTTTTACCATATAATGAATGGGTTTAAACTGACAATTTGCATTGACGATTCGGAAACGAAGGCATTTCGGGAACTGACCAGAAATTGATGAAATCGAAATTTATTTTGGCTCATCCCGCTTCACAGAAAGGTGAATTGCAACTTGAAATATGGTTTGCAACTTTCAGAATTTCTTTTGCATGGTGTGCGAAATATTTGCATGCCTTTTCGTAAAAAAAATCACGAATATTCGGGACGATATAAAGGTTTCTTTAAAAGAAATCCCAAATTTTTCCGCATGTTTTTTGCTTATAACTTGAAGAGCTTTCAACCAAATTGTATGAAATATGTATAATGCTTGACATTACACAAAAAGTTTGGCCACGTTGTTATGAATCAACCTGTGTATTTAAAATTGCTAAAAATTAACAATTACGAATTGATATCCAATTTTTTGATGTCATAACTAAATTTCTCATGAAAAATATGTCTCAGGCTCAGTTATGTTAGTATACGTATAGGCACTTGGCAACTTTTTCGTCATAAAGAATTTCATCTTTCTATTTAGACAGTTAAGCTATCCACTATACTCTAGACATTCGTAGTGTAATTTTATTTATGTGACATTTTAAAACCATTATTAAAATTATGATCTACAGAAAACAATAAATTACTACTTGTTGTATGATAGAACTTGATTGAATTGAAATATTTTTAAAAAAACTATGAATATCTCCTGCTATCTGATTTTCGAGTATTGGCGTGGCGATAGTAAGCGCCACGCCATGATTTCCTTTTTTCCCCATTTGATCCCAGTGGTTCAGCAAGTGCATATGGCGCCCTCTACATGTTATTAATTTTCGTCCACTTATCATGTTTAATTTTAAAAACAGGCATAATACCGTGATCAGAAATTATTTTTAGTGCTGTCATAAAATCAAAGGTTTCAATTTCTTGGCAAATATTTGTTACACCTCTTTCCAAGTAATTTTCTCCAACTACAATGTACAACTCTGAAAAAGTTGTTTCCCAATTCTCAAAACACGCCTTAAATTCGTTTCCGTGAAACCCCTTCAATGTTCTATGCGTTTCTTTTAGTGAATTAAAATCTGATAATAATGCTCAAGAAGAGACAATTTCAACCATGGAAATAAGAAAAAGCCACATGATGCCATAACAGGTTAATACACAGCCTATGGAATAGTATTTATTGATTTTTTTGCCAAAAATTCATGAATAATCTTGGAATTGTGAGAAGTTTCATTATCGTGGTAGAGAACCCATGAGTCTTCTAGCAACATTTCATGTAGGTTTTGACAAAATGCTTGACGCAAATACCTCAAAATACTGTAATAATATTCTATTTGACAGTCTGGCCCGTTGGTAGAAACTCCTAAAGCAAACTGGGAGAAAACTCAGGAATTAGCATTCCTATCTCAAAAACGTTACAAGTTAGAGGGAAAATGTCCGATACAAAATTATAGAGCGTCATCGATTAAATACTGTGCTCATTAATACTTAGAAAAGGGCGCTTAAAACGCACATTTGTTTATTCGCAATTTCCGAAATTGTACCGTCTCATCGCGGAGCGCAGAACCATTTTACTTTAGACACCACTTTAATAACTATAGCTGTCGTCACTCTGATGTTAATAGGGGTATAAGGGATTTAAATGGACATTCTGCATACTTATTTTAAATTTAGCATTACCGATTTGATGACAGTCTGTATGCATTTCTCCTCAGTCCCTCCCGGTCACTACACCACCAGGTGTTTACTTCAATTCTGCATCTCCATTTAAAGAAACGGCTCGATTAATGCCCTATTCCCACGGTCCGTGTTTAGTGCTCCTTGTTCGTAGTGAGCCTTATCTCACGTCTTGGGACCGTAAATTAAAAGATCGGGGTCAGAGCACCACATATATTTGTTAACTAACAGAGGTTTGTATCTATTTCTAATATTTCCTATATACAAGCAAATAAATATCCGATATGTTTCCATTGTTCATTAATTGAATTTTGGTTGTCAGTAGAACGTGAATATGCACCCCAAAGGGCTAAAGCTCAAAGAGCCTTAATTCAATAGTCTACTCCCTATTTGAGTATGACTGATTTTTCAGCAGTGTCTGTCATTCTTTCGAAAAAAAAATTCACCTAACTTTGGTTAATTCATAATTTTGTTGGGGATCAGGTAAAGTGATTCCCTCCACTTATGAAATTAAAATAGAAGTTCTCCTATCTTTTATTTAAATTAGAAGTTTTTGCTATCATTGATATAATGAAGCAGTGCTTTATGTTTCAAAAGAAGTATTTTGGAAAAGAATATGAGGGCAGATGCTTTTTTTTCATGATTTTCCTAAAGTTTTCAATGACTTTCAGATCACTTCGCATTTTTCATGTATATTTACATCATGTATGATGCAACATTTCTAAGCCAATTCCATACAGTATCAATTAATAGTGAATCAAAATAAATTAATAATAATAGAGCATAGAAAGGATACACTTGCCACATGTAGCTGTATACGAAATTTAAACTGCTGATAGTATTGTGTATATTTTGTCTTCATTTTTTGACACTATAATACTTGATATTTCTGACTTTTGAAATGCAAAAAATGTATCCATTTATAGGTACATAAAAAAAGACAGTCTAATTGAGAAACCAGAACTCTGTAAAACCAACGAATGAAAAACAAACAAAGCATATCACCTCCTTCTTCGGAGGTCGAATTCCATCTAATGCGTTTTTACAAAAGGCAAAACTCTGCAGCAAAAGGATTCCACCCAGCGATCCCTTAAAAATCGCCAAGAGTAATTAAACATCAAAAATACCTAAAAATAAAATTTTACGATTTGGTCAATGTCAAGTTCATAACAGAGATAAACTGGTAATTAAATTAATGTGCTTGGTGATTTCCACACCAACTGCAATAAAATGTATCTTAGTAAAGTTTTCATATTTTATAAAGCCATCATATGATTTTTACTTCAAAGTATTCATAAAATTGAAGAACTTAATCATAGCTGCTGCAACGAAGATCATTAGAAATTTTGAGTTTGTTCATCTGGGAAAGAGGTTTCCATTGGTTGAAAGCGGTGGAGCAGTTAGAGCCACCCGAAAGAAAATGTTGGTAACGGCGGGAAACACAAAGCATAAAAGATCAAAATGAACGAGAAATTTGTAGATTTCTTCCACAAGTTTGTGGTAAAAAGCAAATTATGCAACTCCGAAAGCCCTTTGGTTTTCATCGATGGATCCGCACCAATAAACTCAGAGTTAAAGAATGAAAATATGTAATAATTTTTATAAACACAGAAATTGAGAAAATGACATACTCATATGCATGTATCAATAAGAAAGATCTCAACAGGTTTGACGTAGGTCTGGTAATGAGATTTTATATGTCTTCATCTTTTGGTCACCAGACATCTTTTGGTAGGAAACAAAACTAATCCAGCATTCTTTTTCTCTTTCGTAACAAAAAAAATTCGAATTCTTTTATTATTATTGTTTTCATTTATTTTTCTTTTAACTTATATTATCTGATTTATAAATCTCTATTAATGAACTGTTCTCTTGGTGAGTAAAGGTGCTGTGCACCGGAGCACTATGTGATATAAATCTCTGCTGCTGTATTGTTAAATGCAAACCAGGTTTCATGCCAGCTTTAGCTGCAACTCAGTGCTTAATTTAAATGTTTTTGAAATATGACACATTTTATAACACGAAGCACCAAATGCAGGATATTTCCTTACTACAAACGAGGACCTCAAACTACAAAAACTATTACAAATTTTTGGAGGAAAAAATACCCCAGCCGGTCATTCCGAAACAGTAACTTTTCTGAAACATAATATTCGTAACCCAAAATGCTCATCCATTTATTGTATATTTTTATAATTTTTGTCAAGCTATTTTTTTCTTTTTACGTATAAAAAGATTGTGAATTATCATGTTTCACTCCTGCTATCATGAAAAGAAATCTCAGGTCTCACAAAATAACACCATAAAATGTCTTTAAAAAGTAATTACTGTTTTAAAGAAAGATTTCTATTCGAACTGTTTTGACTGAATATAAAAAAATGAAATCAGTAAGAGCTTCGAAAAACTGAAAATCATTTAAGAATCAGATATATTATTTGAAATAAAAAAAATAATGAAAATGAAAACATTTAAAAAAAATTTTAGTATACGTCTTTTTTGCAATTTACCGAAAACAAGCAATATTTTATTTAAAATGGGATTATCCATTTATTTTTGAAAGTTTAAAATTCAGTTCATAAAGACAAAAGAACAAAACTATCATTCGTAGAAGAATTTTTCGTGAAATAACGCTTGTTCGTTTACAATTCTTAAATGCGAATTATATAACAGTAACTGTGTTTTGAGCTAAACTTAATGAAATCGTACTTAATCTTTATTTAAATGTATTAGATAAATTTCCAGTTTATTTACATAATACTGATACATAAATAGGAAGTGAAATATTGTATTAACTGGAATGCATTCGTGTATGGCTAGTATTTTCAAGTTCTGCTCTTACATGTAAGAGTGCATAGTCTTTCAAAATGAGACGCTGCTTCTTGATAAGGTTTTGAACTGTGGAGGATGCAATCCATCGGTGATAAACGATCCTAGTTACGCTCGACTATACACATCGAATTACGAAGTTTTGTTATTTTTGGACAATCAAAGACAACTGCGTTTTCCAGTCGTCCGTTGATTATGAGATCTTCCTAAGGGATTGGCGGCATAAAAACCAATCCCACTATAGGCGCCTATGGGGGAGTGTTTTCGATGCCAATGTTTGGCGATATTTCCCTTTTTTGGCGAGAAATGCTTTGTAAAGTTTTTCTATTTCGACGACCGAGAGATGCTATCTGTTATAAGGATGTAAATATTTTTACTTTGTAGGTTTTTTTTCTGTGTGTGTTACTTAAAGTAGAATGAATTCCTTCTTGAGTGTCATTGAATATGAATGCATTTTTAAAACTAAACATGAAATAAGTATATAGTGTATAATTCTTTGCTAAAGTAAATAATCGAATACGCATAAGTTAGAAAAATATTCAAATACATAAATACTTACCAATGAGCTTAATATGATCAAGAATTAAAGTTGAAAATAATTTGTTATTATTAATATGTTAATTCTGAAGTTGTTGATTAAAATTAAAGATGGATGGTTTTAAAAACACGATGAAGAAAAAACTCAGCTTCGCGCCAATCAAAGTAAACACGGAAACCCTAGCGGGAACAATGATATTGATCGACTTTAAAAAGACATCTCCCATAGACGCCTATATGGATTGGCTTTTCTATGGATGCCGTTCAAAAGATTGTAATCGGACATTAGAACTGGCAGAAGAATGGAGCATTTGACTTTAGTATGTTTAAAATGTGTCAAGATATTTTATTAAATCATTAGAGCAGGGATATAACAGCAATAAATTTATTGACAGGAAAAACCTTAGAATATAATTTTTTGTCCTTTGAGAAGCTCTTTTTTCATTTGGAAATACATGTTTCCTCTGTGGTTTCTGAAGGTATTACTGAGAAACGATTAAAGAAGACATCCTGCAGTTATAATGAATTCAAAAAAGTAGAAAAAAGTTCTAAATGTAAAAAGTTTGAAGAATTCCATTTTTAGAGGCCAATAGTAAAAGAAAATTTTAAAAAACCATTTTTAAATTAAATTTATTTCTTATTTTTTGCTGGTACTAATGTAAAAAATAGTACACTTTTAATTCGTTCTTTCAGCCAAAAGTCACTTAGTCCAAAACGTAGTTCTGAGGATGGTGTCAGTTTGAATAATTAATTTTCAGCTTGATAAAATGAAAATTTACTATTTTTATGATCCCTTAGTCTGACTTACACTCCTTCATGATGTTTGGATAAAAAAGGTTTCAAAGGGAATCAATTAATTGTAAATTCTAACTTTACTCGTCTCCTGAATCATGGTGGATGGACAACACAAACGTCTATGTCCCCATCCTCCTAGAGGAATTTCTAGTATAACGTTTTGGGTTCTAATACGGCACGAGGGAAAATTGAGTACGAATGTACTTAGGTTCTTTTGACGACTAGATCTTAAAAATTTGCTATAAATATTTACATTTTGCAAAAACCAGCTTAACAAATTCTAACTATCTGCGTGCGTTGGCTTTTCAAGTTGTCGCGCGAATCTCTCATAGCTTGAATATAGAGACGCGACAGACTGCCAACCTCAAGATCGATTTGGCCTCCAAATTTTAATACTAGATTCTTACACTTTGATGATAAAATTATGTGCCAAATTTAACTATCTAGTTATTTATGTGTTTATGAGTTATCGTGCACACAGATACATATATACCTCCCAGTGTAATGGATTCCATTGAGAGAAATCTACAAATTTGGTGTAAAGATACATAATAAGATCTGGGAATTTTTCCTGCTAAAATTTCGTTCCAGTTTAGAGTATCGCTTTCTTACAGACAGAAGATATAATTGCAAATTGTTCTTTTTTCTGCTCAGGAGAGTTCAAAATGAGTAGATCATGAAATCTAGTATCCAATTTTTTGACGAATGCATTCTTTCTTGTGGAAAATTCCTAAACAAGAAATTAAAAATACATGCATTTTCTAATCTAGAACCAGCGAATGTGCTCTCTTGAATTCCTCGTCGAATAGCATTCTGTTTCTCTGGTTCTTCTGTAGAATCTGAATCGGAACATACTCGCAGGGGGGTGTCAGTAAACCTCTCAATGCGAAGCGAGAGCGTAGCTCTCCATCCGACTTCGCGCAAATAACACATTGCCAGTGTGTTTTGTATTTTTTAGATAGAAGGACACCGAGTATGCGTATTTCGTGACTGCCTCCTTCGACTCGACTTTCTCTTACTTAAGTTGGACAACACGGTACGAGAGCTCACGATATAGGAGCGCCACCGTTCCAAGCCTGTTGCTAATTAAAGTGAGTGAGCGTTCGTTCCGGAACGAACTGTAGATCCGGATCCCTCAAAAGGAACGACCGATCCGACCGATAAAGCAAAGAACGTAACGCTCGAACTAACTAAATAACCTTTAACGAACTTTACTTCTTTAAGAACTAAAATAACTTTATAAAAGAAAATATCCGAAACTATAAAATTTTCAAAAATTTTGTCTTAACATAACGGCCCTGCTCCAAGTGACTCTGAACCTACGTCAGCAGGATCGAATCAGTGCTCAACGCCCGTACGCAATGCCCAAATGAATCCATTTCTTGCATATTTAAAATGATACATCTATAGTTTGTTATAAAATTCTAAAAGTAATTAATTCAACTGAAGGAATTTATTAAAAAATCTAGCATTTCTCTTTAATATAGTTAATACACAGGATTTTAATCAGTGCAGATCTTTGATCACTGCAAAGAATTGTTTTGAATTCTTTTATGATGATTAAAAAGATTTTATTGCATGGAGTTCATTAGAATTGGGTGAGTTTATATTAATTATAATCAGAAATCTGAGTAAATTTCATATATTGAACGCTTTCTTGCAAATATACTAATTTCGCGTCAAATTAAACGATATCTATGGGAAATCTTAAACCAGATATAGGAAATTCAAACGTTCTCAAAGATTGAAGTTCTCTAGAAAGTTTCGTTAAATCTATTATACATATTTCAAATAATTAACAGAAATATAATTGAAAAATACCATTAGTACTTAAACCAACTCAATATTAAAATGACGTCAAGAATATGGTTAAATTAATAATTTATAATTATTAATCAAAATTATTCAATAAAATTACAATACTACTATAATAATTATCTAAGCAAAATTATAATTTTGATTATTGTGACTTGTACATATTAAAAAATAAAAGTTAATAATAAAAGATTATTCCATGGAATTGATCGGCGATAAATCCTTTAAGTTCGGATCGAGCATCCTTAAACGGCGGATCCGGATCCGCAACCGGACCTGATCCGTGAATCCAACCTCACCAGCAACGAATCTGATTCACATCACTATGCTAATCTGATAACTGATGAGAACTGGGGCGCCATGGAGAACAAGCCCTTTCGGGGATAAGTGCCCCAACGTTGGGGCAATTTTTGTAATCCGGTTCCAAAGAAACTATCTCATAGTAGATAAATAAAGATTTGGCCAAAAAAATGGGTCATTTCAGCACCCATCCTCGTCCGCAGTCGCAAATTGTAACGTCACTTTGATGAGACATTGGTTCAACTTCAAGGAGAATTTGGTTTAGTGTGGGTTGACCTTGTAACTTTGTTAGAAGGTATATTATTGTCTGCTAAACAAAAAAATATAATTATTCACGTCATTGAAAGGGTTTTTTTATATTTCTCAATTATATACCTAGCATCTAACGCTATTTTAGGAAATTAACTTATTTGGGACATTGGATAGAGAGGACACTTTGTTTACTCAAATACAAATACAATAAATTAAGTAAAAGCAACATCTCAATTCTGAAGCAGCATCGTATATAATAATTTGTTTTAGTTTGTAAAATAGATAATGGAAATTAAATCTGAAAATAATAACTCAGATATTCAGTCTTAGTAGTTAGAATTTTATCATCCTATCTGTTAGAAACCGATAAAATATCTTAGCGTTCAATGATTCTGTAATTTCTTTCTAAGAATTTAATTTTTAGATTTTCAGTGTGATTTGTGTATCGAATCATTAGGAAGTTTTATTGTTTTTTGAAAAGGAATTCCCCTGTGGATTCTGGCATATTGTGGTTTCGCTCAGAGCACAAGGCATGAGTGTGCAAATAACTGCGATGTAAATTTATCGGTTCAGTGAGTTTGCAGCTTGCAACAGTGCATCTCAAGATCATTAATATGGAGCTGTTGCTCGACTTTAAGTGCTTAATGCATTGAATGGGACTGACTAGTGACGATTAATGCATATCTTCGCGGAACTTCAAAGAATCATGTTGTTTATCATATTGTTTCTCTAAATAAATTAGTGTTTTGTCCTTTATTGTTAATTCCATGGTTTATTTTAATCTCATACTTAAATCATACATGTATAAGAATGATTCTTTACAGAAAGTATGTAAAAGATACAAATGTCTAAATCGAAATCAATTTGTACAATTTTAGTGAACTGAAGTCCAATCAAAGTACCAACGATAGTAATTAAAATATCTTAGACATCATAAAACTGATAAGGCTGCATAAGGGTACCCCGTGAGACATAGAGACCGGAAGAAAATAGAGGATCGTCAGCCCTAATATGAATAAAAAATGCACAACTTCTGTGTCTCAGCTTGGAAAACATTAGTTTTTCCATCAAAGTAAGTTTCAAATGCTTAGAAATATATTTTATTCTCGCAATTTTGAGTCCCTAATTCAAAACATTCCCTAAACACTAAAACCTGACACATTTTATCTCAAAACTGCCTGGTCTTAGCAGACTCCACTTAATCGGATTATTTAGTTTAATATCTAAAATTGGAAGAATAAGTGGAATCTGAATGAACTCCTCATAAGTGTATCATACTTCCAACACTTCAAAACTTTCACAAAAATATTTCTTCGAAAAATTCATTGCAGAATGTTTTATTTGCAAGAATCTGTCAAGCTGCATCCGATTAATACGGGACTTTATTGAAATCGATACTTATCCTAGGAGCGTCAAAGGAATGCATCCTTTCTATTTATTTATTTTCATTTCATCGGCTCCAAAGGATATGCTCCCTTCGGGAATATTTAAAATATTATCTTACTATCTAGAGAGAGAAAGTTCCTTTATGAATTTATTTTCGTAATTTTTTGTTTTTTAAATTTCGATTATCGATGACGGTCTCTGTAAAAGCCTAGGAACGTTATTATTATTTAAAACATATTAAATAATTGCATATATGTATTACTATTGTATCTATTATTTATTGTTGTATTATATCTATTACGGCTGATACACCTGGCATTTCATAATAAATAAAATTCTACGACTCTATAATTTTATTGTAAAAAAAACATTTACATAAAGTTTCATAAATCCTTTTTATCTCTTTGAAACTTTTTTAGAATTAAAAAAATGAAAATATTTATTAAACTAAACCTTTTCACTGAAAGGTAAACTTTAAGTCATTAAAATTTTAGGATTTGGTTTGACAGCAAGTTTAACGCCTGCAGCCAGTTTGTTTTACTATTAAAACCTGTACAACCTGAAGTATTCCCCAAAACTTTCTACTCCCTAACACGTGTGAGGAAAAAAATAAGTCAAACAGCAGTAAAACGTACCAAGGTCCCTAATACAGGTGGAGAAAAATGAACCAAAATACTCCTTCTGCGCCTAAGGCGCAAGGCGGATAATAGTGGTTAGTAGTGTTTTATCATTGATAACGGCACTGCCAGTGCCTCGCCAATACGCAATTAGGAATTGAGTAAGATTAAGCAAACGAATATGGATTCGTCTTTTTCAAATCGATTGAAATGAAATTGCCATCTGCCAACCAGTGTTATGTAAGACCAAATATAAAACTCATTTATTAGTAAACTACTGAGATTTGGGAGTAATCCGTGTCTAAAAGTATGATTATACAGACCCGATGACAGTCGGAACTATTAAATTTGTCTTAAAATTGATACGGACCTGATGAATAAAATTCTGTAAAGTAAAATTTATTCATCTAGCTATTTAAGTTTTTTGACTTAGATTTTGTTCCTATGAACTCAGTGAGACAGACTCTGTTGAAGGATTTTGTTCAAAATTTGATAGTAACCTATAAATTATGTGTGAAGACTACATACTAAAATTTTATCCCTGTAACTGGGAAACATTTTCGTGTCTACAGACAGATAGACAGAGAGACATATTACCAGTGTTTTTCATAAAAATTAGGATGTCTAAATGTGGAGAGATTCATCAAAATTCCAGTTCGAATTTTTAAGGACACATAACATCTTTCTCTCAAATTTCTGTATGGCCAGAGAGAAGTAAAAATTAACCTCTTCAATTAATTGTCACAGAAACTTTCACTAACACCTTCTCTTTAAGCTTCATAGTATTTGTAGAGCAAATTAAAGAAAAGTTATTCAATTGTCTAGCTTTCTATAAGAGCAAAAAAAAGTAAAAATTGTGTTTCAGTATTTATAGATTGTATTGTAATTATTTATTTAATATGTATTCCATCATTTTTCCATTCAATTGATATTTTCAAAGAAAAACACCCCTTCCAAACAGTGATATTTCAGCCGAAATTATTTCCTGGCTCTATTTGAATTCCCCCATTAACGCACACAGCCTACCTTCTAAATTCGAATTCTACTTTGGTTAATTCAAGAACTAAAAAAACTGAAAACGGTTTTCTAAGTAAGAGAAAAGATATTTAGTTAAATACATTCTCATGTCTTTGTCCTCAGTGATCGTTAAAATAAAATAATTTTAAACTCACCCTAATTCACACGAGAAGGCTTTACCCCCCCGTGCAATGCATACAACAAAAAAAGAATAAAAATTTCGGCTTTCAATGACCTTTGAACACTTTTAGATACAGAATTTCACTGGTTTATTTTGAAATTTCACTAAAAAATAATTGTTCTAAGTATACACTGTTTGTTTAATAACCATTATTTATTTATTGAAATTATTATTTTGAAATGGAAATTATTTTAATTATTATTCTTCCCATAATTTGGTTAAAATTCTTTATATTTTTCTTTTCAATTATGTATTATTTATTAAAACTATTAATATCTAAATATAAATTTTGACTGCCATTTAAGTATGAAAATTATCTTTTCTCTCATATATCTACCTTCAGATCCACTATTGTGTTCGAATTTTGAATAAATGTACTTATTGCCATTCGTCAGCTCTTGTATTAGCCTAGTTCCATGTATTCAAAAATTGACACTATACAAAATTAGTCCTGAACGAATGATTGAAATAAACACCTTACAAACAGCCAAAAGTTTATAATTAAAGTATGGGACGTTTTAGAAATTAATTATTTCACTAATTCATGAGTATTTTCAAGTACATCATATCTATAAATTATCAAACGCTCATTCTTTTAATAAGCAAAAAAATAAAAAGAAATTTAGAGTCAAGTAAATTAGTTTGAACTTAAAGGCTTTTTTTTCACTTTTCTATGTTCTGAAGTTATTGTGAAATCTTTATTGGTAAATCAGTATTCTCTTGCTCTTCTACCAATTCCTGATTTTTAAAATAGGTAGGAATCTGCAATTAAAATATTTGAAATTTAATGCGATTAATTTAATGTGATGGATATAAAATTAGGATTTTTCTGTGGACGTTTATTCGTTACAGAAAAATCTTACAAGAAAAACTCTTGCTACTTATTTCCAAGATTATTTGTTTATTCATAAACAGTAATAAAAAATACCTCTAGTTCCCTTTAAAAATCTGCTACTTCAGCTTTAAATCTTGTTAAATGATTACTGTGGAAAAATTAGTTTCGAGATACCCATCTATCTATATATATATAACTTTAAAAATGCTGAAAACTGCTCAAGGCCGCGAAAGTTTTGATCTTATTTTGAATAGAGACGCTGCAATACCTCAGAAGACAGACTTTCTCACCGAATCTCTATTGCTGGTATACAAACTGAAATTCAAAGCAAAAGCTGCATGAGAATCAAAACTGTATTTTGGATTAAATTCCTTATAAAATAAATCTTCGGGAACTTATCTAACAATATACAACAAATTCTTCATTGATCATATAGTGA
>BGPR01003403.1:107179-138240 GCA_013235015.1 Araneus ventricosus | reverse complement strand
AATGAACTTCCTGCGGACCATATATATTTTAATGAACAGCACTAAGGAGCTTCAAAAGTAACTTTCATCTTTTCCCTAAAACACTTTAGAAATAATAGCAAAATAAATATTTTAAAGTTAGTTGTTTGAAATTAACTTCTTACGCGCGAGTCTAAAAAATAAAAACAAGGGCGGAAAAAATATAATTTTCGACGAATAAACAATTCGTAAATATAATAACTGAATTCGTGACTGGTAATCTCATGGGAATACTAGTCTGCAAAAATTTTGCATACAATTACTCTCTTGACGTGTATACGTGTTTGATATAGTAGAACGTGTTGCAGAAACGTGTTTTATATAAAACAAAAATTTATAGAAAATTAGAATGTCAAGTTCTAAAGTTCGTAATATGTTAATGTGAAAGTGTTGATTGAAAACTCTATTCTCAATTTAACGTGCATCCAAAAAAGTACAATTGCAGTAACAAAACAATGAAAAGTATTGTTGAAAAATATACTTGAAAACATTTATTAAATTATTTAAATTGGAGAAAGAATTGTGGGAAAATAAAACATATTTTAATATAAATATCTATTTATATAAAACGTTTATGTGGACGCAAAATCGGGCAGAATTTGTTAATCGCCGTTTGGCAACAGTTCGCATGTTTGGATTGTTTACGTTTGAATCGGCGGAACTCTTAAATTGGTTTGAAGTCGGAAACAACGAATTTTTTTGAGTTAGATAGTTTGAACTAAATGAGTTTGAGTCATACAGTTTGGATTAGACAAATAAATGAATGTGTGCTTAGTATTTTAGCTCAAGGTTCCTGCAAAATGGATTTTTTCATCTCACGACAACTCACATTTTCCGAGTTTTAAAAACATAAATAGCTACCCAGAGAAAAATATTGTTAATTTCTTAATTAAATAATAATTGGAGTGATTTAATTTACGTGCGTGGAACCTTTTTGAGCATCATTTCATTTAAAAAAGAGCATATTTATGATTTCGGTGGAAGAAAACAATGTTTGAAAATTTTGAAAAAAGGCTATTTAATCAATTTTAAAATGCTAAGCGCAAATAATTATTTCAATTTTGAATAATTATTATGAATATGTTTGAATTAACTTTCTCCATTATTTTTGGATTTTTGGTCCTAGATGGTTGTGAATTTGTTAAGTCATTTCTGGACATTTTAAATTTTTTGAGGTTTAAAATATAAATGGCTACTCAGAGAAAAATTTATATTTTTCCTGACTAAATAATAAATCGAATGAGTGTGGATACAAGTGTGGAAGCTTTTCTGAGCAATATTTTATTGAAAAGAGGGAATATTTAAAATTTTGTTGTAAAAAGCAAGGATTTTGGAAATTTTTGAAAAAGGCTATCTTATCAAGCATAAAAAGCTAAAGGTAAATAATAATTATGGGTTTTAATTTTAAATAGTTAATATAAACATGTTTTAAGCACTTTTGAATTTAAACTGTCCTTTTTTAGCTAAAAGGTTGTTAGATGGATAATGTCATTCAACGACAACTCAATTTTTCTGAGATTTAAAACACAAATGACTCTACTGAGAAAAATACTACCTATTTTTTGACTAAATAATAATTGGAATAACAATGTATATATGTGGGGAATATTTTCTTAACAACATTTAATTGCAAAGAGGACATATTTGAAATTTTGGTAAAAAAAGCAATTTTTAAAAATGTTTTGAAGATTTGGAAAAGGGCTATCTTATCAATTTTAAACAACTAAAAGTACATAATTATTATCGGTTTCATTTTTGGACAGTTAATATCAATATGTTTCAAGCCACTTTTCTCCTTAAATTGTCTTTTTTCGCTAAAAGATTGTAAAATTGGTTATGTCATTTTCCAACAACTCAAATTTTCTCAGGTTTAAAACACAAATGGCTGCACAGAGAAAAACACTATATCTTTCTTGACCAAATAATTGCTGGAATGAGTACGTATATATGTGGAGAAGCTTTTCAGAACATCAATTCATTGAGATGAGTGCATGTTTAGAAGTTTGGTGGAATGAAGTTAGGTGAAAAGAAACTGTTGAAGAAATAGCCAATTGTTTATGCCAGGAAGCTTTAAACGACTGACTTTAGATAAATGTAAATAATTTTGATTTTTAAACATCTTAGAATTATATATTTTAGCATGCAAATTTTTTAAGCATACTTTTGGCATTCAAATTTCTTTCTAAGATTTATATATATATATATATATATATATATATATATATATATATATATATCTTTCAATTTCCAATAATTTAAATTTAACCTTTAAAAATTTATGCATTTATAACTTCCTATCACTATCAGAAACATATAACTGTATGGCGAGCAGGGATCACGTAGTTATCCCAAAAGAATCACAACGTGAGTCTTGGGGGCTGGCGAACGGAATGAGCCGGAGTGTAACACCCTAGTATTTAATATATTTTTGAAATCATATTTTGTGCAATAATATGCTCCAAAGGTATTAAGAGAAAAAATTAAAATTTCGATTAGATTTAACTAAAAATATAATTAAAATCAAAAATAAAGATTCTTAGTGAGCACTTACTAGCCAGATAGTAACTACTTGTCAAGTGTTCTATGTCCAAATTTAGACCGTTTTCAACGACTTTTGCTTCATTCATGTCCCAATATACAAATAGTATCCATCCTATAAATATTTTCAAGTTCAAAATCAGCTTCTTGTTGTTAAATTGCTGTAACAGTGTGTCGAATGTCAGATAAAACATCAAAAAAGTCAAATTGAAAAATAAAATGAATAGACGACTTCCTCTGAATGGCGCTAGACGATGGAAGACTATAACATCTCCAAAGAGGCCAGCGGATTGATACAAGTATCCCCCGCGGCTTTACTTTTTCTTTACTTTACTTTAAATTTTAATATAATGATCCGCAGCGCACTGTCACGTACTCAGTAAGCTTTGTATAATTTCGTTGAAAACTCTGCATGTTATAAGTAAAAACACGAGGGAAAAATGAGGTATTTTTTAACCCCTTAACAGTTTTATTTTCTCCCTATGAAGTAAGATGGCCCCTTCTGTTTTGGAAAGGGGCTGTCTTTTTCACTCATCTAAGAAGCCATAGGATACTTGAGATATGGATTCCACGTATTTTTTGTCAAATTATAAATCTAACAAACGATTAAATTTTAATTTATAAGATTAACCCTCTGAACACTGAAGGTTCTCAAAATCTGAGTACAGATGTATACGGTGTTTTGTTTACTAATGGAAAGGTGCAATAGATTCGTCCACCCCGTTTCCCCTCACTACGGGTGGTGGAAGGTGCCAATGCAAGGCCTTTCATTTCTTATCTCTACCCCAAGCCCAACTGCCGTCTCACCGCTTTCGGAAAAGCCAAAATCCGCCCCACTAGTATAGAAGTTGCATGGCCGGTTACGGCCGGCTTAGGAGTCAGAGGGTTAAAAATGCGATAATTCGCTGCACGTACAGTATATGAGCAAGACTGTTAACCCTACACAGTTCACTACATATTTCGTTTTGAAATTCACTAGATTTATTTCAAAAATGTATTAGACATGTAGCTGATCATAAATATGTAAAGGATAATAATTTGGCATTTTTTTTATTTTCAAGAAAATTGCGGTTTCACGTTGAAACCAATGAACGGTAACGGGCTACTTTTCCTCCGAATAAGTTATCATCGAAATGCAGTCTAAATTATATATTTAATTTATAAGAATACTTGAGTATTCATGATATTCAACATTCATAAAATTCAAAATTACTTTGGAAGATTCAATTTTAAATAATATCAATTTGTGCAAGAACCTTCATCATTTCGTTTCTCTTCGAGATCGAAAGAATTTTAGCTCTTGCAATGCCGTTATCTTTGTGAATACTAACGAGATTGAAATGGAATTTTTATATAAGTTGGACTATATATCTGCCTCTTAAGTTATGAACAATAATGACGCTACGTTTCGCCCATGCGCCGTTAAAAAAAATGTGTCAATGCGAAACCAATGAACGCCAAAGGGTTAAGGGGTTAAAAAGCAATTTTATATATTGCGGAAATGCATGTTATTTTTACGAAAATGCATATAAACATAGTCAGGTTTTTAAACCCCGCGTTATGGTGCCTCTTACTCTAAAAGGAATTGGTTCACAAATAGAATAATTAAACTAAATCAGAACTGCCGAGACTCAAAGATCACTAACGCCATCAATGAATCTACTGAAATTTAATTATAAAAATAACCTTAAATAGTAAAGAAATACAATGTGTTGTCATCCGAAGACCAGACAGCCGCAAAAACTATTTACAAATAATACGTTGAATCATTTGCCCGGTAGCACAATGGCAAATGATTCGAATCTTTACAAACATAATGTATAAAATATGCTTATATGCATTTAAAGGTACTTCATTATAATAATATATGTATTATATTGAATAATATATCACTACAATTAAAAGTTTTTAAGCAATTTTTATTGCCCACGTTAGACATCAGTGGTCTCACTTCTGCTTTACACATTTCCTTTTCAATCGAGATTTAGCAAATGATCATGTTCGCTTGGTTTTGAAGACAGACACGTTTATTTAAATCATTACAACATCATCTCTCCAATAAATTTCGACATTGTTACGAAAGAAAAGTAACTATGTGGTAGCTTTAAATAACAATACATGTATGTTTTTAACTGCTGAATGAATGATTATAATGAATAAAAATATCCCAAACAGCTTTGTCTAATAACAGAAATAATTACGTAAAACAGCCTCTACATATCTGTTTGTATTTATAAAATTTGTTTACCATAAAAATTTAATTATTTGCACTTTCTAGACAGTAATAAAAGCTAGCACTAAAGCAGCGAAAGGCTATTCCTCTAAGGTGTTACTTGTTTCTGCTTCGCTTATAATTTTCTATTTAGTTTTTCAATTACAGAAGTGCAAAAGTAAAGCTTTTTTTCATACATATTTTATCAGAGAACAGATTACTATGTGCAAAGCTGAAACTTAAATTTATTGCAATTTCAAAAGCAAACAATTTTTAAATAGTTTCCATCTTAATTATAAATTAATCACCTTATTTAGTAGTTACTTCCAACAAATATTTAAATATGTATTAAATAACCTTTTCATAGTTCTAAAGTTGCAACTTATTAGAACACGATTTATTAAATTCGAATTTGAAATTAATTTACTTCTCTAATGCTAAATTTTGTAAATATTTCGTGACTTAAAAGATGTATTAACGTTACTCAGATGAATTTTCTAACGTTTCAACAAGTGTATTAATAAGGAATAAGTTGCAGTATTTTATTTTACATGGCAATGGGTAATGCTGAAAAAGTAAAAAATCTGTTGGGAAAATAATAATTATGTATATGACTATGAGGCTCAATTAAAAAAAAATATTTTTTTAATAAAATAGAATAACATATCCTAGTCTGTAAAAGAATATAATATTTTGAATTTTCAATAAAATAAAAATTCCAAAATTGCTTATAATATAAAATAATGGAGACGCGTTGGTGCAATTCGTAATACACTATCTCACCAAAAGTATCCGGGAACTTTCGGATTTTCACATATTTTAGAATTTCTCCGGAATGGATAAACCGACTGTCCTTGAAGTTCGACCATGTAAAGAACAGACTATAACTCACGTCTTACATTGAAGATTCGATCCTGAGGTTAATTAGGGGACCTTCCAGAAATGGATGAAGGCAAAAAATGTTTGGCCCATCCCGCTTCACAGAATACAGATAAGAAGATGAAACTTTCAGAAATGGTTATATTTAATGATCATAATATTTACATGAATTTTCGTTAACGCAGAACAAATATTTTGGAAGATACAAAGGTTTTCTTAAAATGTCCCAAATTTTCCCGCCTGTTTCTGGCTTATAACATGCAGAGTTTTCTGTTATATTATACGAAACTTTCAGGCAAAATGACGATATGTTCGAGAAGCATTGTGTGAAAGTGTGGAAAAAAGAATTTGAATGTTACAGGAAATATTAACATTTTTATTAAATACTTTTTACTGCGCATGCGCGAGACGTAAGTGTAATTTTTCTTTAACAGCTTTCAAGCCAGAGCTCCATTTAACAGTGAAGATTCGGTCATGAGGGCAATTAAGGGTTCAACCAAAAAAGGGATGAAGGTGAAAATGGAGTTCGACCCATCCTGTTTCACAGAAAGCTGATAACTAGATGTAAATTTCATGAATGGTTATGTTTGATGTGCGTAATATTTGCACGTATTTTCGTAAACACTGCACAAATGTTCGGGAAGATATAAAGGTTTTCTTAAAATTCCCAAATTTTCCCGCCTGTTTTTTGCTTCTAACATGCAGAATTTTCTAACAAATTATACGAAACTTAGAGAAAAAGTGACAATTTGTGTTAGAGACGCATTGTGTCAAAATTTGGGATAAATACTTTGAATATTAGAGAAAATATGAGTATTTGTAGTAATCGCTATATCGCGCATATGCCTGATATAGCGTAATTTTTCTTTCACAGCTTCAAAGATATGTAGGACAACTTATATAAAACTTCCAATCTGATATTTTGAAGATTTAGAAAGATATCGTCATTGCGGTGAGCATAATTTCTGCTTCCCTCTGGGAGAAACAAACCGATGAGGGTTTTTCAACAAATTGATATTTTTAAAACTAGCTCTAAGAATTTCCCCTTAACAGCGACGAAGGCCGGTCTGAGGCGGCTGCCTTCTTTTGAGCGAAGGTGAGGTTTTGAGATCGCTTAGGAGATAAGCGCAGTAGAGAGGTCCAATTATGTCTGCAAACCGCAGTCCATTTCCTTGCGGTTATAGCAGGGGTGGCTAGGTGGGGAAAATGACCACCCAGGTTGGGAGAGTCCAATTCATGTCGTTTCCTGCCAAAAACACACAGTTTTAAAGGATCTAGAAGAAAAAAAGTCGCACCGGGATTAAAGAATTATAAGTACCAAATTATTAGCAATGGATAAATATTTTTAATTCATAGTGCACATTCTTTTCAGTTAGTAATTACGTAGCAATTACATCCGCAGAATTTCTCTAAAGTCCGTATATTATTCAAAATTTTAGTGAGACATTTTCTTCCTAAAACTATTTATTATATAAACTATAGTTTTTGTTACATATCTCTTTTCAGTTCCAATAGTAATAAGAAATAAAATCAAATTCTTCTAATAAATAATAATGTTTCACAAACAATATTAATTTATTTTTCATTTCTTTTTAATGATTAAAGTATTTTCTGAACATGCCCAAACTAATATACTTTCGTTAGAAGTGTCAATTCTTCCAGATAATAACTGCTAACAATTATTCTTTTGTGGAAATCAAGTATTCTCGAAGTAATTTTAAATCCATCGAGAAAACAACTGTTCTTGCAATGATTTTTGTCTCACAGAATTAATCGAATTGATTTGGCTCGTCAGGAAGGTCTTTCAAAGGAATTCTCGTCGTCTTCAATCGGAAACCCGTGTTTTGATTCTCACCGTCCAGTGAAATCCACCTCCTGCTAAAGAAACCTAATTCTTGATTAGCTTTAGCACTTTCTACATTTACTCTCAGTAAATTTCCATGTAGCCAGGAATAGGTGCTCAATTAATTGTCAGCATAAAGTGATTTAAAGTTGGGTAACAACGAAAAAGTTGCAGATCTGACATTTCCATAACTGTTATACATCAGTCAAAATATTCTTTCTAATTGAACTTTCCGCAATTCTTAGCTAAGTTTCTGAATCCGCTCCTAATTTGCTTTTGATGTTTCCAGCACATCAATTAGTGGGGTTTGTCGCTTTAAAATCAGAGTTTTCTTCCCTAATAAGCTCCACTCTATGGAACATCTGATTGCCTGTTGGCCTAGTTAGCCCAAAAGAAAACTGGATACAATCCTCAACCAATTAAGAATGGTTCACACTCGATTCAGGCATAGGCATCCGTTTTCTTGGGAACCCGTCCCACTTGTGCAGAATGTCAATGACTATTCTACACATTCTCATCGAATGCCCACAATTTAATCACCAACACATCCGCTGCTTTCATTCTTCTGTGTCACTCTAAAAGACATCCTTCGTGAAGTTCCTCACCCAGAAATTTTTGTTTTTTTAAAAAATGATTGATATTTGCTATTTTATTTTAATATTTTACCATGTTTTAAAGTAATTCTATCCTTCCTCTTGGTTTTGTAGAATTCACAAATTGACAAGTCCTGATGTGTGCCAGGTTTTTTTTAAACCTACTTCTAAAGTAAGACTATCTAACACCTTTGGAGCATCATAATCCGTTATAGTTTTTGCGCCAGTGAACTCCATCAAATCAAATCAAATCAAATCCTCTTCTTTTAAACGTAGGAGTATATCGATTCTGAGTTTCTGCTAAAAGTACTATCAGAACGTGTCGGATAAAAGAAGGCTGCAAAAGGCCAGAAAGCTCTTTTTCTTCAATGTTATAAAAATTATAGCGTGGAAATAATTTGCCTATTTTGTTGTACTTTATATTCCCTTCATTATTTAAGATTCTTTTCCATATATTTTATGACCCCAATAAATGTGCAATAAAATACACTGAAATTCATTGGGTACAAATTATTGCATTCAAATTATTCTCATTAAAATTATTCCCATTCAAATTATTCTCCTTCCAATTATTCCAATTCAAATTATCTCCAATAGAAATGAATAAATTCTATTCATAAAATAATCTGCCTTTTTTGCATAAGTGAAGCAACACTAGGTAGAAATGGATTTATCCAGAAACATAGAAAAGATGCCGAATGACCTTCACTCGCCAGATTACCTTCGAAAATAGGTGATTTGCAAATTTTAAATTTGAAAAAATCAAAAGTGGAAACAAAATTTGTTTTAATAACTGGAAAAGGATAGTTAACATTATAGTGACACCTCTGTATAACGATGAACCTGCCCATAACGACTTGTTCAATGGTCTCGTTGGAATTTCTACTTACTTAGTGTATTTCGAACTTGCTTGCATCGATAATCACATTTTAGATGTACCTACCTGTCTATAACGATAATATTTCCTCGTTAGAATACTGGTACAATCCCGATTTTTTTTTACTGGGAAACGAAATTCCATGGTCCAGAATATGAGGTAAAAGGGGGAATAGGAGGAAGAGCTAGTGACTGGAATTTGCACAGATGTTTGCTGCCTCTGTCTCCGGCTGGGCAATAACTTGCACATCCAAGTAGTTAGTGCTTAAAGTTTGTACTTACCTTCGGGGCGCTTTTTTTTT
Organism: Araneus ventricosus; assembly: GCA_013235015.1. NCBI lineage: Eukaryota > Metazoa > Arthropoda > Arachnida > Araneae > Araneidae > Araneus > Araneus ventricosus. The sequence goes on along the minus strand of BGPR01003403.1, from coordinate 128,979 downwards.
AAAAAAGGACATTTTTATTCAACACTTATGTTTTCAGTTGTAATGGTGTATAAAACTGTGAATTCGAGGGCCATTTTAATGAGCAATAATTTTATTTTCGAAATTTTGGCCATTTTTGGTCAAAATTTAGTAAAAATTGAGGTTTACGCCAAACTTCCTATGACAAATTCTAATGCGTGTATTTCACTTTTTCTTTCAATAATATATTTCTTATATATTTACCTGTGTCGCGTAATAGAATATTTAGAATGCCGCTTAAAGTTACTGAGATATATCAAAGTTTGCATTCGCAACAGGTTTTACTAGAAAAAACTATCAATTTTTCAAATAAAAACAGCTCTAAAATTATGCACTTTCAAGCTATATTTGAGGTTCACAACGTACCTACAAATCTTCAGAACATAGTGGTAAAATTTCATTTGAATATATTAAAACCTTTTTAAGAAATGAGATTTATCGCAATACAAAAAAAATGAAAATAACAGTTTTTCAGAAAATGCAAATAAAGATTTTAAAGTCCCACAAAAAATTATGTACATATTTTAACAACTTAAAATGCCCAATATTTGTAAGTCAAGCCTTCTTTGACTTAATTTTTAATTAATTTTGATTTTCTTTTGGATTTAATTTTTTTCTTGATAATTTTGTTTCTGATTCTACTTGTCGCTTCTATTTCTTAATTCTCTCAATATCAATTTCTATGTAGTTTTTTGTAGTAATTTCTAGTTCAAGTTTTACATTAAGATGTTTAAATAAAGGTATCAGCCATATATCGCCTGAGTTGAATAATAAGACTGCTATTTTGATACCTAATAGCAGTATTTCGAGTGAACGAAATTTTCTTTAGGTAAAATCTCCCTTAAGTAGAGAAATATTTGCCAGATTCGTCTAAAACAATAATAAATAAATAAATAAAAAAATTCTATACTTAAAAAATAAATTCTACAGTCACATTGTTTAAGAGTAAAGAAATAGCTAATTATATGCGTTGTTTACACTTCTATGACTTAGTTTCGGTTTCGAAAAATTTCGCTTCTGGTTCATAATTTGGGCAATACGTTTTCTTCTAACTATCGTAGAAACTAAAATAAACCATTTTTGGAATTCTAAATGTATGGGCTTTAATAGAAATAATAAAAAAAATTCGAAAATTTTCATGAGAACGGCGATTTTAGGGTAGGCTTATACCTTAAAGCTTTAAATCTACGATGGCGCAGCATAAAACATTGGCATTTGAAGACATTACGTAAGACATGAGTATGATTATGAAATAAAATCATGCCTACATATCCTTATTATGTATACTTTTAAGTTTGTCACAACACACGGTCCATTCCCTTCATTCCTTAACCGTTTTCATTTATCAGATAGTGACTCCTCCTACGGAGAAGTCGGCGATCCCATCCACTATGCGATATCGTGCCCATTGACCCGCTCTTGGCATATTAGGAAACCTTCTACTTCACTGAAAAGTCTGTGGTACCAAAGAGTCCTGGAGAATCCGAATTCAAGAAAAAGAATAATAAACATGATTAAATTCTTTATAGACAATGAAAACATAATGCGACTGGAATAAGCACTCATCTGCCTTTATACAATAACTCTAGATTATCCTGCATTCAATACCTGAATGTACTAAGTCCTTCCTTTCTCATAGATCTTTAATAATAATCTTCCTATTCTGCGTGGAATAATTTTTTCTAAATAAGATCTTATTTTATTTAAAATCATTAACATACACATTGATTACAAAATGATTTTGCCAATATACGAGCACATAACTATGAACAAATCTGGCCGAATGAAATTTCATCTGTAGGTGTCTTACGAAATGCACTGGGTAATGAGAAGAGAAACGCAAAACTTTCGAGGTGCAAAGCTCAATTTTATTCGTCGATAATTGTCTTCAAAGTGAAAAATTATAAAAGTGTTGGAAATATAACTATAGAAAGAAAAAGAGGGTAAGTAACAGAAAGAACTTGTGAAAACACATAAGAAAGGCATAGTTCGGGTCCGCGCCTCAGATTTTTCGTGAGATCGTCGGGATGAAATCATAAAACAAGAGTTCGTATTAATAAGTAATTTAATTATCAATCTCTTTAATACAATATTTACACAGAGTAGTATAATGGTTGCAGAATAGATAAATCACAAGCTACCACAGACCCTTGCTATATGCGATAGTCTTGTGATTTATCTATTCTGCAACCAGTATACTACTTTATGTAAACATTGTATTAAATAGATTGATAATTAAATTACCTATTAATACTAGGTACTTGTTTTATGGTTTTATCTCCACGTTTTCACGAAAACTCTACGGATCTGACTCGAACTCCGCCTTTCTTATGCTCTATTTAGAGTAGCTTTTGATGGTGCCATCTTTTGACAGTATATAGAACTACATTTCGCATTTGCGCAATAAAAAAATTATTTTCAAAAAATGCTCATATTTCCAGTAATATTGAAATTCTTGAATTAAAATTTAAATACAATGTTTCTTTTACGTTTGTCAAGTATTCTGTAAGTTTCGTACAATTACAAAGAAAACTCTGCATGTTATAATGACAAATCATGCGGAGTTTTAAATTTTCAATTTAAAACCGATTTTTACTTATATTCTGAAAATTCTTTTTATTGTATCACTTTGGGTCCTAGTAAAGTTTTTTAAAATGGCACCAGAATCAACCTTCTTGCTAAACGCGTTTCTACCCTACTGTTTTCATAACCTTACATAAAAGTAATTCATATCAATCACGTGCATGCACCTACCCAGGTACTATGACGTCACAGGCAAAACAAATACTATGCAACAAAGTTTTACAGATATGATCTATCCGTTGTGGGGTCAACCATTCTTTTCGCATTATTAGTCTCGTAGCTATTAGCGATTCAAATCTGACGGTATTTTGCCACACAAGAAAGTTTGACCGACTATCACTGTAACGAGCGGAAAGACGTTACTACATCAGAAAAACAAATAAGAATTGAGAAAACAGATCAGAAACTGGCAGTTTTATTTACATAAGTTAAAGAAATACTACATGTTCTTGCCTTTACAAACGATGACGCATTGCATATAGTGCTCCACTGCTGTTTCATTGCTGACCACAATTGCATATGTTGGACAGAAACTCTCACATCGACATGTCTAGATAATAACGTTACAGATAATTGGAACGCTTTTCTATACTTAGATTACTCAATTGCTTGGTTTACAAATGACCCAACAAGTCCTATTATGCTGCCTCATCGTGGCGGGGGTGGTGGCCCTGGGTGGAATGGGCGATGTATGCGTGAAGGCCATTCCATTCTACCCAGCTAAAGCATAAAGGCAATGGACAAAGTCAGACTTCTTCCCTCGGGCGTCCAAGGCCTAGTGCCAACAGAAGCTGCACTCTCCTCCTTTACAATGAATCGTTCGCCTATAGTATTGGATACTGCATTTTCTGTGGGCAAGCGGACTCTTGACTTGGTCCAGCTGAGGACTAAAACAAGTGGAATAAGAAACAACAACAACAACACAAATGAAAAGGAGACGTTACTTGATTTATTGAACGTCAGTAACCCGTTATCATCCTTAAGACATCAGCAAAAGTAATTTCATTCCTTGGAATGGCATTCTTTCGGATAAGCGCACAGACCGATATATCTTTCCATGAGAAGGTGTGACTGCTGAATTTTGTAGTTATGATTTCCTTGATGATTGTGCAAGCTGATATTCCTGCGCAATATCTTTCGAAATGACAGTCCTATTTGCACAAAATGCTCTACAATATTCTAACGATATCTTTACAATGTTGTGCCGCATCCAGAATATCGTAGAAACATCTTGGAGATATCGCAGAATATCTTGTGCTAATAGGGAATTCTAGACCATACACTAGACATACATTCTTTAGAAGGAAGGAGCTTAGTGGAAAGTGTCACTCCAGATTTGAACTTGATTCATATCGAACACATTTGGGGTGTTCTGCGAAGTTCTGTTTCTGCCCTTGATATTTCTCATGAAATTTATACTACTTAAGAGTAGCGTTGCATGAAAAAAAGACACTCATTTCCGAATTGAACACATAAGCGATACAATCAATATAATGCTGCGTAGCTGTATTCTCTGAATTACACCTCGGATTGAACACAATCGGCAGTAAAATACGAAAGTTCTCTTTTGGAAGACCTAAGCCAACTGGTTAATCCATATACAAGCAGCCTTAACACATTTACATAAGGCAAATTAACATTTACGCAGAGATTTATGCTGAGAGGGACCTTGGAACATTATTTGAGTTATTGGCATAGGTGCTACAGATACAATTATACGCTTCAAAACGATGGACATACAATACAAGAAACATACAATATAAAACACAAAAATACATAATACATAAAAATACAGAGATCAAACAAAAAAGAGCACAAACCAAGTAATACAGAATAGCATAAACGACGATTGCACACAGACATATCAGAGAAAAAAATAGAGGAATTCCTCAATATAGTGCCATAAAAGTAACACTTACAAAATTAATCCTTAAAATTAATAAGAATTAGTAAAAGATATAAAAGAAATAAAAAGTTTCAGAAATAAATAATTAATATGAATTTCTGAAAAAGTAAAAGAGAAGAATAAAATACTTTTCCTACCGATTATAATAAGACTTTACGAACTCAGCCCGAATTCGTACTAATGTTTCTCAATACCATGAGTTAACCTAAAGACCCAACAACCAATGCGTGGAATCGACCTAAATTATGGAATAGAACTGGTTAATCCAATTCTTCAATATTAAATATGTATTCATGTTTTACACCTTTTTGTGTGTTTTATAATCAGGGCACCCACAAGTCTTTTACAACCCCCTTAACTTCAGAACGATTGAAGTTATAGTCATAAAAGTGGTGCCTTGTATATTACAGCGGCTATGCGTTAAGCCATGAGACCATTTACAGCTTCACCAAACGGCAAATTGTGGAATTAGCATTCCTAGAGTAAGTTTGTGTTTTCTTCTCAGTTAATATTCATATTTTATTTACTTACCAAGATTAATATTTACCAATTTTTGTTCTGTTTCTTATCTTAACATTTTTAGTAATAGTTGAATGTTCTTCCTAAATGAAGTTTTGAAGAACGATTTTGATGAGGACTTCTTCTTCAATATAAATAACCTATTTAGATTTTCGAACGGAAACTTGTAGTATTTAAGCTATCTCGTCTTTTAGTTTGTGATTCATCGCTGAAGTCAATTTCATTATTGTGCCCAAATATTTACGAAAAAAAGCTCCTATTTATGTACGTTTTGAAATTGACATACACGGGCGTCAGTGGGTTATCAAAAATGATGCATGGACATTTTCTGTAACTTTTCGAAGAATATTATGCACTAATCATATCTCCCTAAGAGTTAAGTCAGTCAAAATCCCAATAAAATCTTAGCTTGTGTCATCTCACGTAGCGATAACAAAAAATGCAAACTTGGCTTCTAAAAAATATATTTGACTGCATATATACAACCCAGTTTGTGTTACATCGTAATTAGTGTTACAGTAGACTCTCAATTAGCCGGGATGGTCGGGAAATTCTTCGTCCCGAATAAGCGAATATCCCGGATAATCCAATTTATGCAGATTTTTAGGAAATATTTCGGAAAAATGACAGAAAATGTAAAATTACTATACAATAAGACATTAATAGTTTAATTAATTCAAAAGAAAAAAAATTGACAAGAAATTTTAGTGTTATTTAGATTAGCAAATCATACAATTAAAAAGAAAAACAGAGATGTAGTTTACCTCCCTGTTTTGTGAAGAATGAAATGATAGAAGTCTGTTTTTGTTTTTCATTTACTCTTCGACGAATTATACTACACAGATTTCTCAATATCATTTTTTCTGCAGGTGTGCTTTCATATTCTTGGTCCAAGTAATTAAGTAACGTCTCAGTGTGTACTAATGCGTTAACGCGGCTTAATTTTTGATGAGTTACAAGATTTTCCTCAACACTTTCAAGACATTCTTCAAAATTCCTTGTTTTTTCTGAACCACAAGTTACACGGGACACAATATCATCGCCACTTAAAACTTCGAAACATTCCAATGTCGAATCTTCGTTAATCCATTGTTCCACTGCTTCTTCATCCACATTTTCATAACAGTCTAACTGGAGTCTGGTTGGACTCAAAGTCGGCTGGATGAGTCCAATACAATAGGAAGGGTTGGGAAGAATGCGCTCTTTCCAGGCATTCCAACGGCCGTAATCTGCGCTTCCTTTTCTTGGTGGTGGTGGTGGGGTTGTCCCGGATAATCCGCACCCCAGTTAATCGAGAGTCTACTCTACAACATCGTAGACGGCACTCTTTTGCTCCTTTCAAAGATTTAATGACTTCATCAAATATCAGCACCATCTTATTAATATTATGACTAAACCTTCATTATCATTAAATCTACATAAGTAAATCTACGAAACTCACGTAAACGTCCATTGAGACATGATCACAACCGTCTCTTTCTCTGGAGGACCTGAAAATTTATTATAGAGTTTTCAACCGACCCAGCATGGCCTGGGAAAACCATTTTTCGCTCAGTTTCCATTCCTATCGTTGTCTATTAACAATTACTAATATAATAGCCTAGATCTCTCGGTAACGCTCTGACGTCACCAACAATAAAACTCGAGCCATAGCACTGCGAGACGTTAAACAGCATTATTTCATTGCTAGATTTCAGTCATTTTAAATTTAAAAGAGTCATTGCCGTTCTAATTTCAAATTAATTAGCTCTAAAATAATGAAATAAAATTTTCTGTCGATTGATATAAAATTTATCTCGCTGCGTTTAATAGTTCCCGAGAAATTTTAAATTATATTGATCATATATTTCAAATTAATTTCCGTTTTTCAATAGAAAGTAGTAAATTGCGTCAGTGGTATTTCACGCGCGTGATATAGTTTGGACGCCACGATGCATCTCATTATTTATTGCAATCGTGATGATATAATTTGTTAATAGTTTTTGGCAACGTTTGACAAACAGAGAAGTGCTTTCTTTTGAAACTAGATTTTCTATCTATCTAGATTATATCTGTTAGATTTTCCAGATTTTTTTAGACCAAGAGGTGTTTTGATTAAATAAATATGTAAATAAAAAATATATATTTCCTGTCATAAAACATGTTTATTTTATTTTTTTTCAATCAATGTTAAACATTTCTCTTGCATATATATCTATTTAAACACGTCAAATTTGACTGAAAATCTCTCGAATGAAGAGGCAATTTGCACCCGTCATACCATGATGGGTGATTTTCTAGTTATATAAGATTGCCACTGCAATTAGCATGACAGTGATACATTGTTTTGGAGTTTGATAAATATGACGTAAAGTGATAAACTTGGGATCATCCATTCTTGTTTATAATGTTTGGAGAAGCTATTATAAAGCTTCTAAAATACTTAATTAGTATTCCTTTGTTCTTATTAAACTTTAAAATGTGATTATAGTAGCTTTTTACTGAAAACTTAAGATTGACAAAAATATTTTTTAATCTGATTATCTGATATTGTTTATTCTCTTGGTTTTGACTCATTACTTGCTTCCGATTTCTGTTTTATTCCTTACAACAACATGTAAGGCGGAAAATACAACTTTTATAAGATAACGATTCAGAATACATGCAAGATTGGGAATGGCTTTAATTATCATCTCTTCGGTACTTCGGCTACCCGTGAGAATTCTCTAATTCCTCAAATCTCATTATAATTAAACCAATGAGCGTAAACAAGTCTCAGTTATGCTGATTTAGAGCTGAATGCATGTAACTGTTTGATTTCATTGACAAGAAAATCGTGAAATTTTTAACTGGAAGTTTATGGACTATTTCTCTGCATAATATATGGAAACGTTTGACTTTATAAATTAAGGCTAATTCATTAAGCTAATAAGATTACATCCATATAAAAATCACACAATAAAAGACTTGAAATATATTTAAAAAAATCTGCAATAGTGTGTTTGGTTTTTCCTGTTTAAGTGTCTCAAATCTAACATTCTGTATTTCAAAACTGTTGGATGATTATAATAAATACCCAAAGAATCTAATTAATTTTTGCCTGAGATCTCTTGAAATATGAAAGAATTTAAATTAGGCTGTGAAATTTTTGTTTTTATTGTTAATATTAGAAACATTATGAACTGAGAAATCTTTTTGCACAGATGAGCATCTTACAAACAGAAAAATTGAGCTGATTTGAATTTGTGATAACAGAGGTGAAATTTATATTTCTTTACAGATTCATCACTGATGTTAAACACTTATCGTTGCTTTGAAATCCACAGTTAATCTTCGTTTAATCTTCAGTTTATTCTAACACATAATGATATATTTTTGGGAGAAATACAGTTTCAAAGTATGGTGCGTACGGAATAGTTCTAATTTTTTTAGGAAGAAATTGCATTTTAAAGTATCAACAAAATTTTAAAGAAACAAACTGCATTTTTAATTTATATTTTTGTTTCGTTGGATTTCGCTCTACGCTCTCATTTTTAGCTCCATAGCAAGAAATATTTCACAAAATTTCAAATTTTTATCCTTTGGTAAAAAGTCTTAGTGGAATACTAAATAGCGATTCGAACGTGGCGATACAGATACTAAAAAATGTTTATTGCTCTGTACTTCATTTCAAAGCAGGATTTAAAGTTCCTTGACACATGTGTAGCTTTAGATAAAGCGGTTATCAAATAGGTCGAGTTAACAATGTAGTGAAAGCTACATTCGTCAGCAAATAAGATCGGTGAAAAACTTAGTGAATAAGCTAAGATGGTATAAAAGAACATCCTGCTTTTAATAAAAATTATAACAAGGGAATTTAAATAACTGATTTCGATTCTGGTGAAATGACCAAAAACCGCGAGACTTGAATGATTAAGCTGAGTACAAACGTACATGCAAATTAAAGCAACCATCTATTTCAGACTGATATCTCTTGTTCCTCAAACCTTTTTATAAAGTATAATATAAACCACAACTTTTAAGAACTACCCCTGCAATAGGCTAAATCTGTGTTTCACTGAAATGTTAGGCATACATAATTCATGAAATAATCCTGCGCCAACTGTCCCTGACGATATTGAGATTTATATAGAATTTATAATTTGGTTCCCATTTTTCTTTTTCACAATATATGTTTTATTCTTAACAGCATCTACTTGAAAATAATATATTCACCAATTTACACATTTTTTTTTCATTTTCATATTGGTTCTGATTACAATTTTGCATACTGTTTCATGTTAATGTACAGATTTGGTGAATATTTTAATTTACGTAGGCGTTACCTACTTACACAATTTTTAACTAAATATATAATTCATAATTAAAGTTTTTTCTGTCAGATTTCAGAATTATTTTTCGCTGATGTTTCACCATATCAAAATACTATGTTCTCTTGCTTATCGAATTTTATATATTGTGCATGGTATAGCTGACCGCGTCTGACAGTTTCCTAGACATTCTTTTTTAAACTTTTTACTTGTTTTGAGAGATACTTTTTCTGAGAGTCATGTTGAAGAAAGATTGCGGACAGAGTATGTTAAGTGATAGATAAGGAAATTGCTGTTACAGAAGAAGGCGCAGGGGAGCGCCATCCGCCTGTCGTTGTCTTGATTTGGAATTTTGATACATTAAACTACAGTCACTGACTGTAAAAAGTTTCAGTTCAGTTGAGGCAAACAATGGTTGAAAAATTTAAAACATTTTATGGACATGAAATACTTAAGGCAAAATTCAATCGAATTTTAATAGGTATTATATCTTTCATAGATTCACTCGATCGATGTTTTATAAGTACATGCTTTTATTGCACATTGCGTTATAATTTTCACTAGAAAATATACGACTCATTCAGATGATGAAGATATATACAAAAACTCCTTCACCCGTCAAAATAGCCCAAGCCATAAGAGCTCCGACAAAATAATCCAAAACAAAATAGCCCCGACAAAATAATCCAAAACAAAATAGCCCCGACAAAATAATCCAAAACAAAATAGCCCCGACAAAATAATGTTTTAATGAATTTAATTATTGCACATTGTGTTATTATTTTGACTTGGAAAAAATGCGACTCATTCAGATGATGAAGCTTTCCAGAGATAAATGCAAAAAATTCGTGACACGTCAAAATAGCCCAAGCAATAAGAGCCCCGACAAAATAACCCAAGACAAAATATGTTTTTAATGTAATTCATTATTTAAATTTGGTTATTTTGTCTTGGGATCTTATGGATTGGACTATTTTGACGGGGTCATACAAAAACGCATTTTTCGAAAAGTGCTAAATATAGCATAATGAAAACAAATATTGACTTTGTATTTGAGAAATAAATATAGCGTTTATATTAGTGCAATGTAAAAATTATTAATTCTTCTTTAAACTACATGAAATTCCAATATTTATTCCTGCTATGTTTTGCCTTTTAACTTATTATGTGATTTCTATTAGGAAAACTCCATGCATAGTATCATTTAAAGAAATAAAATAATCTTGTTTATTTATTTTAAATACTAGCTTAAGATCTTACTTATATAAAAGTCCGATGTCGCAAGTTAAAAAAAATGTTACGTAATTATGCTAAAAGACAGTATACTTTGATTCCCGGCCATTGCAGAAACACCTTTTTCGTTTATTATAGATTTATTATGTTTGAACAAAGAAATTCCTAACTGATATTGTTTTCTGCTATGTATTTACTTTATAAAACCTTATGATAAATATCAGATGAATAAATAATTTTTATTCGGTAATTAATGAAAACTTTATATCTGTTTAACCGGATTTCCAATTAAAGGATAAATTACGGTTAAATAAAAGTATTGAGGTACTGAGAATGATCATTACATAAATCATTACTCATGCCTTTTAGCACAAGACATTCTACAATATCTCCACGATTTTGTTATGTCAATCTGAATGCCGCGAAACATCAGGGCATCATGTGCTAATAGGAATAGCATCTCATAATTAATAATCCACCGACAGCTGTATGATTTTTGAAATTCAAGAATTTATGTTAAAGCATCTTGTGCTTCATTGTAGCATTTAACGCATATAAACTAATATTTGTATTTCAGTATAGCATGAATAATCGTGGAGCCTTCTTTATCAAAAATAATATGTTTACTGGAAGTCTTCCACAGCACAAACATGTAAAACAAACACATACACTTACATCACTGACTTACTTACATCGAATTCCATGTTCAATCATCATTATTCTTTTCCGTTGCTGGACAACGTTAGCAGAAGACAAATATATCGTTGCCACACTATTTTTATAACATTTAGAAAAGAATTAATGCCAAACGATTTTTTAATTAATTTCTTTATCAGACAAACGAAACTTTTAAATTAATTTCTTTTAAGATCAAACGATTTTTTTTATCTAATTAATTTCTTTTCTTTCAATATTTTAATAATATTACAAATATATATTTTTTTATTCGTAACGAATATTACATTACAAACCAGTATCAAAATCTGTGCATAATCTGAACATATTATTGACTATTAGTAAGCTTTAAGCAAATAATACTCGGAACAAATTTTTGAAGGTCATTTATTAAAAACACAAACAACGAAATGTCCAGAAGCTAAAGAAGAGTTCTTGCCTAAAATGCAGATAAAGCATTAAATAGAAAGTTTGCTGTTTCTAGATTGCCATTTTATGCAAGAAGGAAGAGAATATTCTAAGGTACTTTTCTCTCTACTCACTGCATTACTAAGGTTATTTCACAATTCCCGTCAAAGATGTTGTAAAATATAAAAGAAACAGTAAGTGAAGAGATTAAAGGACTTTTTCAGTTATATTATCATAAAATATGATATTTTGCAGTAGTGCTAAGTCTGGAAAAAGCTATATTTCCTGTTCGTAATGTTCACCATCTTCCCTTAGACAGAATAAATTTCATTATGTGTATTAAGAATAAGGTTAAAGATTTTATTTAAGTTATCATAAAAATACAGTTTGGGAAAAAGTGAATAAAAATGCTGATTCTGTAAATTGCTTCTAGTGATGGCAGGGCATGTGATAATATCACAACACGAAAAAAGAAACTTTTGTGCACTTTAATGTGATTTTAGCTGCCAAAAAGCGTGATAAAAACAGTAATTCAACTACCAAGTGAGGAAAATATGTAACTTTTCATTAAATTAAACTGGCGGTCGAACTTTCTTGTGTGACAAAATACCGTCAGATTTGAATCGCTAACAACTACGAGACTAATAATGCGAAAAGAATGGTTATCCCACAAAGGATAGATCGTATCTATAAGAGTTTGTCGTATAATATTTGTTTTGCCTGTGACGTCATCGTACCAGTGTAAGCGCATGCGCGTGATTGTTATGAATTATCTTTATGTAAGGTTATAAATAAGTGTAACGTGGACACGAGTTTAGCTAGGAGGTTGATTCTGGTGTTAATTTAAAGAGTTTAAGGAACATTACTAGGACCCAAAGTGAGATAATAAAAATATTTACTAGAATATAAGTAAAAATCGGTATTAAATTGAAAATTTCAAACTCCGTATGTTTTTTGATTATAACATGCAGAGTTTTCTTCCGAACTGTACGAAACTTACAGAATACTTGACAATGCGTAAAAGAAACATTGTATTAAAATTTGAGTTCAAAAATTTGAATATTACGGGAAACATGAGCATTTGTCGTAAATAATGTTTTACTGTGCATACGCGAAATGTTGTTCTATATACTGTCAGCAGATGGCGGCATCAAAAGCTACTCTAAATAAAACATAATGAAGGCGTAGTTCGGGTCCGCGCAGTAGATTTTTCATGGATACGTCGAGATAAAATGATAAAACAAGTATTTCTTATTAATATGTAATCTAATCATCAATCTCTTTAATACAATATTTACATAAGTTTATCGTATGTAGCAAGGGTCTGTGGTAGCTTGTGACTTATCTATTCTGCATCCATTATACTTCTTTGTGTAAATATTGTATTAAAGAGATTGATAATTAAATTACACATTAATACGAAATACTTTTTTATGATTTTATCCCGACGTTTTCGCGTTTCTTTTTCGACGTTTTTTTTATTTTTAAAATTCTATGCAGTTGTCTGTAGTAAATTGCATACTCAGAAATTCATATTTAATATAAGATCTCTCGAAAGCACACTTCGTTCTAAGGTATATTTTAAAAGCGTATTTATATTTCATAAAAATCAATGTGAAAATCAAAATAGAATCTTTAAGTTTTTGAGACGAAGGAGTACGACTTGCATTAAATCGCGTAATTCTGTTTGTTTATAAACATATTTTAATTCAGAATTTTTTTAAAGTGAGATATAGAAGATTGATACAAATAGGCATTAGTAATTTCAAATATAATTCTGTTATTATTAAGATGCTTATTCATTATTACTTCCTTCTTGGTAACTGAATATCTTTTGATCTACTGTGTTTCCAATCTAGATGGAGATAATTTCCGTAGTAAATACTTTCAGAACTTATCAAATATTCATGTTTTTGATTTTTGATTTTGCAAGAATTTTATTCCTTTTCATAATACGAAAGAGTGTGCGCATTGTTGATTACTTTCAACACGGAAAATTATACAGCGAGTGTATTTTTAAGTGTTTACAATTCCAGTTGTGAATTATGAATAATGTTTTTAAATCTTAATGTTTTTTTGTGAGTAATGCTTTAATGTTTTAAATATTAATGTTTTTGATTTTTGATCTTGCAGAAATTTTATTTCCTTTCATAATAACTAAAGAGGGTTCGCAATGACGATTGCTTCCAAGATTGTGCACAGAGTGAATTTTTGAGTGTTTACAATTCTAGTTGTGAATTATGAATAATGTTTTTAATTCGTTTAGACTAAAAAACTAAACCTGTTGAAAATCAGGGAGGCAGAATTAAAAAACTATAAACTAGGAACATAGCATTTCAATGTAAACTAGAAGTCACTGGAAATTAAATAAACAAACTTACAACAAATGTGATTTTTCTAACTGATATTATTTATTTGGAGGTAAGAACCCAGAGAGCAATTTTAGTTTGCAGCAAAGTTGCAAGTATCTTCCTCTGCAAATCTGAAAGCTTGCAACAAATTTGGTATGACAAAAGTGGAAGCTTGAAACAAGTTTACAGCACGTTAACGCAAGCTTCGAAGTCGCCACGCGTCAAATTTGCCACGTTAAACTATAGAAAAAACAGAGTACGAACACAACTTCGGATCAGAACTCGCGACCTAACTTGACGCTCTAAACCACTCGGCCAGATAAACTCTGAGAGGAGAAGATAGATTGCGCTAATATCGTTCATCTATTTATCAATTTATTTCGAACTGTTTTCTTGATTTCATTAATTTTTTAAATTTTGAGTTGAGAATATGATTTCAAGTCAACGAGAGAGCGATTTTCGTTAGTAACTACGTTTTGTTAGTAGAATAAATTATGAAATTAGAGTTCAAAAGTAATTACTTTTAAAATGGGACAAAATGTATTATTAAAGTTATTATTTTTCAACAAATATTGACTGGTTTTTAGGTTTAATTTTGTTTATAAATGCTAAAATTTCAACCTTAAGAAAAAGACGATAACGTTTTCTTTAAAGTGCGAGTTCTATATTTAGTTAAAAGATGGAAAATGTTTCAAAAATTTTTTTATAAAAAAGTAACTTTTTTCACAAATTATCATTGATTTATTGAATTAATAAAAAGAAGGACGGTCTAGGAGATGCTATTAAAATCGGATGTTTTTTAAAACAGTGACAAAGATTATTTCTAAGTGAGCTATCATCTTTGCAGCAAACTTGTTTTGCAATGGTGCTGTGAACTTGTCATGACACCTTCACAGCAAACTTGCATTGCAAGGAGGGGTGGTGCTAGTAGTCTGTTTTCGCCGCAACAAGCCGATAGCAAATCTGCGGCAAACACGTTTTGCAAGCGAGAGTGGCGATTCTGCTTCGTTAATTTGCAGTAGTTTCGCTACAACATCGACACGGTCAAATTTGCCATGGCAAGATAATATCAAGTAAAAATCAAACTTGCTGCAAATGTACGTGCTATCTGGGAAGTGACCCTCTAAGCCAATATGTTTCAGTTTTATCCTTATGAGACCAATGGTATAATCTCCCGAACTCCTTTAGTAATGAGATAAGAGTGTTATGTAATACATGGTTAATGACTTGTAATTTGACCTGTCCTTACGGACATACAACCTAAATGATTAATCGGCTTTCAAAGGACTGTTTATTTACAAGTATACAACGTGCAAAGACGAGTGATACATGAAAAGATACATACACTAACCAAGTTTCTGGTACGTACTACAAATGTTCAATGTGTGCGCCCTTGGTCACCCGGCACACATCCCAACGGTAATCACGTTCAATAGGATGTTTCTGTCAATGCCCGTCACAGCAGCAGTGATGCAATCCTGCACTGCTTGCAACGTTGTTGGCATTGGGGGTACATAAACTTTGTCCTTCACATAACCCCACAGAAAGAAATCACATGGCTTGCGATCTAGCAACCTGAGAGGGCATCGCAACAGAGGAACATCATCCTGACTATTTTCACAAAACTGGCGAAATCAACGCAAAATGCTTTGGTGAACAGGAGCAGCTTTTCCTTATTTGCGTAGGAATGCACGCTGATCGCTCGTAACCGAAGAACACTTCGAATATTCCAACACACAAAAACACTTCTCCTGCATTCCCGCCATCTTGTACAGGCCTGACATCTAGCGAGCACGCGAGCCACGAGGCGGGCTTTTCAACTCGGGGAGTATTTGTATCTTGTCATGTATCACCCGTCTTTGTTGGTCGTATACCTCTCGATACACAATGTTTTGAAACCAGATGAGTCATTTAGGCTAACCCTGTATAATCCTTTAGCTATATGTAAGCCTTCGCTCATTCACAGACTGCCAGATGCTTGTTAACCGATTAACCTAATTTCGTAGCCCTAAACCTTCTCGAAAATTTCGATTTTTGAAAAAAATATATATTATTTCGCTGTTTTTTATGAACAATTTAAAACAACCCGCGTTAAAAAATTCTCATAATTATAAAAGTTAAAAAGGAAAATGTATCATTTCTTCAACGTAAACAATGAATATGGCCATATCTTTAAAGCGCTATATCTCAAAATGTGTTTTATTTTATATTGCGTGCACGATATCTCAAGAACTATTTAATATTTTTACTTAAAATTTTTACCGAATATGTATTTTGCTATGTTCTACACACTGAGCCACATTTTTGTACATATTTCTCCAAAGAAGTCTCTTTTGGGGGGTTAGAAAAGTTGAAATTTTAACTATTTTTAGTATTTTTATTTTAAATTGGTATATAAAATAGAAATTAAATTTAATTGTTAATAAATTGAGGCCCAGTTTCTTAAATAGACTGTTTGGATTACTTAGACACCCAAAATATTATGTTTAGATAAATATTTTATCCATAATCATGCGCGCAAGGTGTCTACAAGATTTTTTCTCCAAACATTATACCCATATTTATTACTCTCTCAAATAAATATACGCCAATATAAAGGTTTGAAAATGTGTTTGCTATAAGAGTCAGAACAGATATTTTCTAGAAGAAAAGTGAGTTTGTGAATTGCATTGTTTCAGAGATATAATGTATCGAATTTGACAGTTTTCCACCATTTTTTCAAGGTTTAAGAGTCGTATGTCCCCTTAAATGCAAAAATCACTCGGACACGCTTAAACGTCTCAAGTATCCTTTATCATTTTAAATATATTTAAATTATAAAAGGAAGCATCCCAAATGGTTGGTTAACAGCTAGTGAGTAATAAGTTAAATCTCAATCCCTTTTGAAGTTATCCTATGCATAAATTAGTTATAAAAAGTGAACAGATGTGGGGATAATTTTCAAGTCCTCCCCCTCACAATGATCTGATGTCATTAATAGTAGATGAACGCAGAACGTGCATTTTTTTATTGTGAATTTTAAAGAAAAATGGAATGCTATATCTAAGAATATTTCCTTCTCGAATCCGTTAAGACATGCTGAAAATTTGGAAAATTCGTTGTAGTTCTATATTCAAAGATGGGATTTTTTTAATGTGGACAGAGATATTTTCAAGTCCATTTATAAGAAAGCATAAAAAAATGTCATGCATGCCATAGTTACTTATCTATTTCTTTCAGATAATTACACATAAATATCATTTTCAAATTTTTTATTTATTTATTTTTGCATAATTTTCGTAGAACTAAATTATTTTTGGGTTATAACTATATTAGAAAGTCATAGTAATAAATTAAAAACGTAATTACTAGAAAAGTTTTAAAAAATTCTTCATGCGTTTCTTTTTTCGCATATTAATAATGTTTTCTTTTAGATTTTTAGAACCATAATAAATATAATAAATAAAATATTTTATTAAGAAGAAATTTAATTTAATTAGGAAGAAAATATTTTCAAAGAAGAAAAAAGAATTAAAAGAAAAAAGAGGAATTTATTTTATTTATAAAAAGCATGTGAAAACAATCTTGACCTTTTATGCAATTTCGTCTTTTTTATCTGTTTGTAATACTTGTCAGATAAGTATCTTAATTAATTATAATTAATCTTATATTTCGTGAGCTAATATGGACTTTTTATTGTTTACAAAATCTATTTATATCGTTGCCTTGATAGCATATCATTGCAAAAAAGATCAAGATGACAAAAATATTTTCATCTTTTTGTTGTTTTCGAGTTTCAAACTACAATTCAATATCTCGTGGTATGACAGAAAAAAATATAATTATATAAATGGCTTGAAATATTTTCATCCATTTTCATAATGAATCCGTAGGTGGTGCTTTTATCTTGAGTTAGCTCCAAACTTTCTATTGATTGCTATTAGTGTTCCTCAGAAAACCACCGGTTAAGTTACTTTCTCTTCTAGTAAATCCAAAATTCAACAGTGGTTTTGAAAAACTAGCAAATAATAATTTAAATGTTAAAAGGTGGAATTTTGAAAGCCGGAAATAAGATCGGAAAATCCTATAAACGGAAAAAAATTATATGATATTCTGTAACAAATCTACAGGTATGTTATATTTTGCATACCATTTTATTCTGATGCCGAAACTTTGAAACTTTCGGTAGCAAATTAGGAGTTGCAATTTTCACCTTGTAAATTTATTTTCTAAATGTGTATAAAATCAGTCTCATCATTATATTCACCTCTGTTTAGTAAAAAAGTTTAGTTGGGGTTTTAGAATCAGTCTGTGAATAGCTCAGATTCGTATGTAACAGTTGAAATAGTATATATGAAAGAGAAATATATTGTTGCAAAAGTGCTATTCCGCTTTCCTGCCTCACCAGTCTTATGTTTGGGAAGAGAGTTTTACAGGTGTAATTATGGGATGGCCGGGCCTGGAACCCTAACGTTGGCGACCATTTTGGCGACTTGGCGACAAATCGATGATTCCAGAAAATGCGATCATTTTCTCGATATCTCTATTAGGAAAGAAAATACGCTTGAGTCTAAGATAGAACTCCATGTGACTTGACGGACTATCGGGGAGAGTATATAAGGGCCACGCTTGGATCAGAGAGGGCAGTGTTGATCGACAGGAACGACTTTGGAGTTTCGTCTGCACCTCTGCTCTCCAAGTGGTCACCAGTTCTCTTCACCTCCACCTACAAATCCAACAAGAAGCAGCTTATGCACGAATTGCTCGAGCAACATCTTCATCCTACTTTTTCATTCTTATATTCAGCCCAACAGATTACGAAAGCAAAAGCAGTGGAATTCATATTCATCCTAGGAGCCAAGGCTACATATACTGATGAATCTAAAACGGATGAAGGCACTGGTAGCTCATATTTCATTCTAGAAAACTATAGAATAATAGCCTCATGGCAAGGTAAACTTGATCACAGCAATTCCGTCTTCCAAGCTGGAATCCTTGCAATTAAAATGGCAATTGAAGCAGCTTCTTTCCTTCATAGACCAATCAAAAATTGCACAAACAGTTTGTTAAGTTTGATGACCATACTTAATCCTAAATCCCACCATAGTATGGTCCAAGAGATTCAAACCCTTTTGCTCTCCCATAAACACATTCACCTGAGATGGCTCAAAGCCCACGTCGGTTATTTAGGCAACGAATGCGCAGACCAATTAGCCAAAGAAGCCATTACAAAAGGCGATCCTATCTTTCTCCATACGCCCCTTTCTTACCTGAAATCTGAGATAAGGTCAGTTGCTTTAAGCTTCTCTGTCAAGACAACTGGGATAACGCAGAAACTGGCCGCAGTACACACGATATAGTGCCTACTGTCTCAAGCAAGCCAGCAGGATGGAATAAAGAAGAGCTAATGTTCGATACAGGACACAGGCCCTTCCCTTCATATCTTGATCGCTTCAATCTCCGAACACATGACAACTGCTCGTGCGGAGAAAAAGGAGATCCAATGCACTATGCCACAAAATGTTGATTTACCCTTTCATGGCATTTCCAAACTCCGACAGTATCACTTAAATTACAGTGGTTGAAAAACATTCTCACGAATAACTTATCAAAAACCCGACTTCGACTCCTAATGCGCTTCATATGTGATGAGAACAATCTCATTGTAGACGATAATCATTGAGCACTCATCCACTCAGACTGACACACACTTCCGGCTACTTATAACTCTTCTTTTTTCTCCTATAAATATTTTTATTTTTTTCCATTTTGTTTTGTTTTCTATGTTGTTCTGTCCAGTGTATGTTTCTTTTTTCTATTATTATTTGTTTTCGTACCTGTTCTTTGTGTTTGTCCTGTCTAAAAAAATAAAATTCGCCTCCATCCATCCAAACCGGAAAGGAACTAAACGGCTCTAAACACGGGGATGCAGGTGGTGTAATGTAATGTAATGCAAAGTTCGAGTTAGACAGCCGGTGAGCTGAGCGCTATTGAAAGTGCTGTTATTGTCATTATTAGTGATTTGCTGACTGTGTTGCTAAATCTCAAAGTACTGTACTTCATTTTCCATTATCCTGAGTGTTGGAATTTTTACATCATACACCTACAGAACGATTTTTGTAACAATATTTTAAAACAATTGCACGTACTTCATTGGAAGCGGTTCATTTGTAAAATCAGGATGACGGAGATGAATGAATGTAGTGGAGAAGAATATAAATTATTTACAAAATCTGAAATCATTCTTCTCAATTTTAGTGATGAAGAAATTCTACAAAATTCTTCAAGCTCTTCCTCAAATTAGACATACCTTTCGGTACAGTGTAAATCATACGGCAAGCGAAAATAATTTTTCCTTACCACGCTACAAATTGAATTTAAAACAAATATAAATTATAGAAACTAATGATCAGTAATATTGGTAGGATCTTATGTAAATCCTTGGAATTCGCAATATGCACGATATGTAGGCATATTTATACGAATTAAAAATATTTCTTTGCGCCATTATGAAATATATTAAAGTAGAATATAAATATACTTACAGAAAACAAAAAACTTTTTATCAATTTTAATGTTTGTAAAAGAATATGCCCACATTTCTCTTATATAAGAAATATTTTTCGGTGCCCATTTAACTCAGAAAAAGAAATGATTATAGTTAAATATTCCGCAAAAAAACAACTTTAGAGTTATCCTTATGTAGAACGAATGTAATTTTTCCTTCCCATATCAGGCTACCAGTTCAATCTCAAAATAATTTGGATCTCAGAAATAGATGAACAGTGATTTTGGCGGGTCTCCACAACCATTATCGCCCGCACATTGCACGAAATCTAATCTCTCCAGATTAAAAGAAACAGATCTTTTCCAAACATTTAATTTTCCGGAAATAATGTTTCATTTCCTCACTTTTCAAAGGAGGAAGAAATGCCATCTGTCACGTTATTTGTTCATTAGTGCCAGAGGCCTTCTTAATATCAGTAATTTATATTTGGAAAATATTCCAGAGTTTAGTGGAAATCATTTCATTCATGAAGTAATTGCCTAATCCGAAAATATGATTTTCTTGTCCTTGTGTGGAAGGATTTTTTCTCGTTTAATGCAATTATGTTTATTCTTTATTGCATTTTAAGCGAGTTACATCTATTAAATTGTAATAACTTCATTGAAGGAATTTCTGATCATTTTAAAGAGGTTCTTATACTCATTAATTTTTTTAACAGAAAGTTGTTGAGTTATAAATTCGAAATCATTTTCTTTCATTTATGAAATTAGAAATATATTTTCTTCGAGGAGATCATTAATGAGGCTTACCATTTAAAAATATGCTTATAAATCTTGCAGAAGGAAATCTTTTACGCATATTTTTATCAATCTTAGTAGTATTTATGAAATTGATATCTAGTATTATATAAGAAAAACAATAGGAATTATGTTACGTCCAAACATTTTCGTTTGTTTATTAAGTATATATTTGTATAAAATTATATTCAGTGAGTTCGTTAAATAATTTTCCGTCAAGGTATATTATAGTAATTAAATTGAATTTGCTTCTTTAATTCACACATTAGAAGATAAAATTTTAAAATAGGTGAAATGAGGAATGTTCGTAAAAACAATGCAGTTGAAATTTTTTTTATCTTTTCACATAAGATTCAGTTCTATACAAAGAATTCAATTTCAAAGAAATTGAAACATACTGAAGACTCCCTTAGAAAACGCTTATTAACTGTTTACAAATAAAAAAATATTCTCTCATCATTTAATGGTTTATACCTATCAAAGATTTACCTTTCTCTATTGGTGTTTTCTCTTTCTGGCCTTGGCTCTTCAATG